>JAJJMA010089958.1:0-16776 GCA_023529015.1 Papaver nudicaule
AAGTGTGCGATTATTGACCCTCAAGTTGCCATCTTTTCCTTCAACTATGACTGGAATTTCCGGTCTGACATCTCCTAATCTTTTGTTGGAGTAGACCTCTTGTAGCACTCCTAATCCTCTTGGTAGTGCGCTCGTCTCTTGTTAGGCTTACCTTCGTGGGCCTGGTCAGAGGGATTCCATAAGGCTAATTGGGAACTACAAATGATGAATCTCCCATCTTTTCTTGTCGTAATGCTTTCAATGCGGTTTCCAGATCTGCGGCCTCTTCTGCTTCCAAGAAAGCCGTACTGGCTGCTAGCTTTTCTACTGCAGCAGTCTTCTCTGCTGCGACTTTAGAACTGTATTGAGATTTGTCAAATCTGGGTTTTTCCACTTGGGCCTTTTCCATTGCTACTGTTTCCATTGCGGCTTTTTGTGCTGTGGCTTTCTGTGCTGCGACTTTTTCTGAAAAGAATTTCTCGGCTGCGGCTTTATCTTCTTTTGCTTTTTGTGCGGCCGCTATGCATGAGGCCTGGTGGTCAGCAAGCAACTTTTTCTGTGCGGACTTTAGTGTTGCGGCTTTATCTGCTGCAGCTTTATCCGTTGTGGCTTTATCTGCTACGGCTTTATCTGTTGCGGCTTTATATGCTGCGGATTTATTTGCTGCGGCTTTTTCTGCTGAGGCTTTATCTGCTGCTGCACTGTTGGTCGATGTCACTAAGTTGTATGCCGTATCCCCTGGGGTGATGCTGCTATGCTCAACTGCGTCTGCATCCCTTGTATCAGACTGGTCCTTTGTTGTACTCCTCGTTCTGATCTTGGAGTTGTGAATGTCTTTTGAGTTTCCCATTCCACAAACTTAGTAATATTTTGCTAATTCTAGGCTCTCACAGCAATGATTTTCAAAAACACTTAAGAAAACAAAAAGCCGAGAGGCGACCAGCATGAAACTAGGACCAATACTTACTAAACAGTAAGATCAATCTTATCCCTTTGATACCTTTAGCTACTTTCTATAAACAAGAGAAAAAACTTAAAAATAGAATAACACAAGGTAGCACAGGAAAGATAAATCCTTTACCAGAGACAAAAGTCCCTGTTTCTAGCGCCAAACTGTTTGTGCAGAAAACTATCTTAGCCTTACGTCACAAACATACAAGATAAATATGATACTGAGTCCTTGGACTCACTGGATACAAAAGGATAATACCTAATGAGTTATATAAGTAAATAAGAACACCAAATTACTTCTCTAAGGGTTATAGTTGATCATTCATATAGAAGTGGAAATCATATTACAACATACAAGTTTCAGTCTTAGTGACTTTGAGTAAGATTACAAGATGGTATTGATAAAAGTTCTCTCTGAGCTTATGGTTTAATTCTTCTCTGTCCAATTCTTGCACTCAAATGTCCATACACTGCTCAGCCCTCAGATGAGTATTTATAGAAGTCCTATGGCGTTCCATGACGGTTAATTGTGTTCACACCTGGTGGGGTCCTCACATCTCTTTTACCAGTGCGACACTTTTCTCTGAGGCTCCGGCACCTTACTTACTTTCTAGTTAAGTCTTCTCCTGAATGCGGCTCATCACCCTTTCCACCGCCAAGAACTTGACACGCCTCCCTTGACCTCTGACTTCTTCTGACCGGGCCTTTAATGTGGGTAGTTGGGTGTTCCCCATGCAGATCCAGATGTCTCTTGAGGTCTAGTCCCATCAGTTCCGTCGTGGGTGAACCTCAGCCCTTCATCTGAATTCTCACTCTAGATGGATAAGGACTTATTAGATCTCAACCCTCCATTCAGATCCTTACCCGAGATGAGAAGTAGAGGCCTCAAATCTCACTCAGTGCTTCGCTCTTACTTTGCTTATCTTACTTCCTCAAACCACCCATCTCCTTAGAAGCACACACCAGTTCCCAATTGACAAGGTGAGACATGTTTGAACCTGAGTTGTACTCCCACAAGAATTTTCTCATTTTCTTCTCCAAGGTATTGATGACCGATATAGGGGCTTTAAACAATGAGAAGTAATACATTGGCAGTGATGTCAGAATGCATTTCAGAAGAGTGAGTTTACCTCCTTTCGATAGATTAATTTGTCTCCAAGTAGATAACCTTGCATCAAGCTTTTCTATAATTGGGTTCCAAATCAGTTCTGAGTTCGATTTTGCACCTAGTGGCATGCCTAAGTACTTGAAAGGCATCACGTTAGTCGCACACCTTAACTCCTCAGCCTAAAGTGTTATTTCTGGCACATCTCCAATAGGTACCAGTCTTGTTTTGGTAGTGTTAACCTTGAGGCCTGAAATATACTCAAAGCAATGCAATGCCGAGTGTGGAGGGTAAAACACCCTCGGGACACATGTCAAGATCAGAAGGACCAAGCCTCCCCCAAGAGATATCGCAGCCTTGCTTCGGGATTAACCTACAGAGTTTCTCCGAGGCAGAGATCGGCGAAGAAAGACTCACACTGATCATCGAAGGAAAGAAGTGCGAAGACATCTTCGGAGGGATCTCACCGAAGGAACCGCCTTACTCGACAAGCTCTGACACCACCACGATTGAGTAGTCTGTCTTATTAGCTGTAAACCACTCAGACTTGGCCTATATAAGGCGAGTTCGAGAAACTTTGTAAGGGTTGGATTTTTGGTGTAACCTAAGTGGTGTGAGTGGGATTAGGTCTGTATCTCCTCTAACTCCTTAGGATCATATCCATGTACTAGTTAGGCAGAAATACGATTCATCATTATACTCTACCTCTTGTTATCTGTTTATAATGTTATCTTCGGTATCAATCTTATGGTCTTCGCACTAAACGTAATTCATACATAAACTTTGGTGTGATTAAGATTTGATGGCTGTAGAGTATAAAGTACCCATGCAGATTTTAGACTCACACAATTTGGCGCTAGAAACAGGGACTGATTAAAACAACTTAGGGTTTGCCTGTGATTTAGGGTTTTCAAATTTTTTGGGGAAATTTTTTCTAAGGTTTCTAAAAACTCTTTTTCAAAAGCGCATTTTCACCATATTTTCATTTTAAGCTCCACCACCTTGGACGTCTAAAGATCTTCAAAGCTTTAGCATGTTCAAGGGCTTTCGAGCAAATCCTTAGTATGATAAGATCGATGTCTTTTCAAAGAATACAAGCTTTGAAACGAAGAGATCTAATCAAAAGCATATCAAACTTCTTAGTACCTAATCTATATTTGGAAATAAACTTCGCAACTCTCGTACTCAGAGCATAAAACTCGGAAAGAGAAGGTTCACCAAAACCTCCCAGTTGGGAAGGTAGATTTGGACAAAACCATATTACAGTTAGGGATTGGCCAAAACGAGTACAATCCACGCTAAAATCTCGCATGATAAAATCTGTTACAACAGACAGACATACATGTCATACCTAGTACACTGCAGTAGCCGCCTTGGACCTCACGGGTTTTTTGTCTTTTGTAGGTCACAATCAGCATGACTTCGAAATCCGATCAGATGCCGAAGCAGAGAGTGGGTTCCTCGAGGCAGGGCATGGGCTCCTCGAGGCACAATACCAGATTCTCAACAAGCAAAGGACTATCGCCAGAAGTGGCAGCAAGTACAGTCCAGCACAGGGAACGCATAAACGAAGATGAGGTGCACATTGAGGATCTAGGTCCAGAGGGAGATGGGTTCCCAGAGGGTAACGAACTACCTCGGCAGCAAATGCAAGAAGAAGATGGAGGGAACAACGAAGACGAGGGCGAAAACGCCATCCCGAATGAAGCAATCCCAGCGAATCAATCCAATGTAGACGCCACAGCGAGGGCTGCACAATTCAGGAAGTTGATTTTAAAAAACAAGAAAATAAGAAGACTAAAAAAGCAATTGTCCGAGGCAAACAAGAAGCGGCAGAAAAGTCGGCCTCAAACTACAAAGGAAGCAGCGAGGGACACTCTCGCCCACATACCATATCTCAATCAAAGGGACACTTTGCATCGAGGAGCCACACCATGATCAAGGGTGACAACAAGGGCCATGGAATCATAGTCTCGAGCAAAAGAACCGAACTCAGTATACGTCCGAAGGGGAATAGCATACACCTGGTGTATGAAACTGAACAAGCGAGGAAGGACGCCGAAACACAGGTATTACAGCAAGTAATGCTAGACCAAATCAAAACACTTCGGGCTGAACTCTTTGATAACAGAATTCAATCGAGTGACAGGGTAAAGCTGACGTATGCGATAAATGATGTCAACCGCTCGTCGCTAAGTCTCGAAATTCTCTCTAAAGCCATTCCGGTAAAATGCACCATGCCAACTTTCACATCAATCTTCGATGGTTCGGGAGATCCAACTTTACACATCAAAATGTATCTACGAGTATTCCTAGCTTATGCTGACAGAGACGAGGTGCTTTGCAAGTATTTCCCTTCCAGCTTGAAAGGGGAAGCCTTGGCTTGGTATGACAACCTAACAGCCAGTTCGATCTCGTCCTTCGAAGAGCTATCCAAAGTATTCATACTACATTTCTTATACAACAATTCATCAAAGCCATGAGTAGAGAAATTGTTCAGCATCAGAGTAAGACCAGGATAATCCACCAAAAGCTTGACGGACAGATGGACATCCCAGTGTGTAGAGGTAAGAAATGGAGCCTCGGAGAAAGACAAAGTATGGGCATTCCTGAACGCACTCGACAAAAACCATCCCCTGTACGACGGGCTCTTCTCCAAAAACCTTGAGATGCTGCAAGATCTCCGAAAATATCAGAAGGAGCGAATCACATTGGAGGAAATTAAAGAACAAGCAACTCAGGGAAAGGAGACCATTCTGAAGCAGGTCCATTCGATAAATAATCTATCACTCGAAGAACGCGATCAGGCAATGAGCAATCAATCTGGGGATCCCTCAAAGAGAGAAAGGAAAAATGACAATAGCAGGTATGGCAACGAGGGAAAATTTGGTGACGGCAAATACCACGACAACTGAAAGTACAATGACAACAGAGGAACCAGTTCACGAGAATTCGAAGGAAACAACACCCAACGAGGGCAAGAGGGACTAAAAAAGTTTGGAACACCTCGGACAGGGTTCCCTGCTTTCCAAGACAGGAAACTCCTGAAGCTATGTGTATCCATCGAGGAAGCTCTTCGGATCATCAAACAATCCGAGTTCGCAAACGAAATGAGGTACCCAAGGAGTAGGGGTAATCAACCCAAGCATACTAAGAATTTCAGGGATTACTGCCAATTACACAAGTTTTATCGGCATACAACAGAGGACTGCGTCACAGCACATAATCAAATCTATTTCTTCATCACCAGGGACAAGTTCAAGCACCTCTTGGAGCTGCCGAAGCCACCCCCGAACCAGCCTCAGCCAAAGGAGCAGCCAAAACACGAGGCATATGTCATCACGATCGATCGAAACATCCCGAGGTTTAGCGACTGCAACTCCATAGTCCACGCAGACACCTGCAGGCGAGGCCCCGAAGGAATCCAGACAGACCGAATTCACAAAAGAAACTTTGAGGGAAATGAAATATTCAGCGTATCTATGAAAGGACATCTCGAGGAATGGCAAAAACAACCAAATTTGTTTTTCGCGGCGGACATCCCTAACGAAGGAAGATCACACAATGACCCCCTAGTCATTACATTGTACATCGAAAAGACAGCTATGTCTAGGATACTGGTAGACCCAGGAAGCTCCGTAGATATACTCTTTGGGCGAACGTACGATAAGCTGCTCGGAAAGAACATTGCCTTGGTACCCTCTTCGTATAACATCTATGGATTCAATGGGAAGCCCTCGACACCACGAGGAGAGCTATCATTAATGATCCATGTGGGGAGTCTGGAACGACCAACATCATTCTGTGTGGTCGACATAGAATCCCTTTACAATGCTATTGTGGGAAGACCTTAGTTACACAACATCATGGGTGTAGCCTCCACGCTACATCGAAAAATCAGATTCCCTACTCCACTCGGGATTGCAGAGATACCTGGTGACCCTACCGAAGCTCGTATGTGTAACAAGATAGATGTCCAAGCAAGAGAAGGAAGCCAGGATTGCCCAAAACAGGCCAAGCACCCAAAAATCACGGATGCCAACATAAAGGAATTCATAGCTGAAGTCGAAGTAGGGATGGCAGAGACGGCCATAAAAAATACAACAACCTACAAGCAAGGCACCCGACCTACCAACAAGGGGAAAGATCATTACCTTAACAGGGAACGGTACCTCGTCGCAACTAGTAGCATCCAAACTCCGAATGAATCGTCAATCCTGGACAACGAAGGCAGAAACACGCCACAGGAACAATTCTGGGCAGGGCCCTATGTAATAGAGAAAGCGCTCGGGAACGACACATACAGCCTGGTTAACCTCGAAGGTCAAAAACTAAGCACCCCAGTCGAGGGAAAGAACTTGAAGAACCTTAATTAGAGCATTGGATGTAAGCAACACTAAGAAATGGATATCTAAATAAATGGAGAACCTTGATTTATCTAAAGTTGCACTCTTCGATGCATTCCATTTTCAAACTCCAGATCCTACCAGAACGGGTAACAAACCTAATCTGGCTAGGCACACTTACAAAGGCTTTAACGCCACAGAAACGAACTGGCCATGACGCCATATCTCCCCTAGTGCCTCGTCGCAAATAAAAGGCTCTAACGCCAAGGCCTAGACGCCAAAACATAAAAAGACCTCGAATAGCAGGCACAGAGCTGATGTTCATATTAGCCGTAAGGGCCCTATGAGCTATATGACACAGTTCTCTACCCACAAGACACCCCGTTAGCGGTGGGTACATTGTCTCTAGGCTACATAAGCTAATGATACATTTGGACCCACTACCACACGACCATGAGGACCTCTCTTTCTGAGGCGTCGAGGGGACGATAAAAGGGATTAACATCTACCTTTAGAGGTGGATGAAACCCCGAGGCAGCTGATTCGCCATCATTCACGGGAATGGTAAGCGAATTACGCAGCCGAGGGACCTCCTCCAAAAACCTAAAACAAAGCCTCGAGGAGGGGCTAACGAGAAACAGATTGGTCGAATTCTAGGCCGCGACAGGAGAATAGTACCATGTCTAAGCTCCAGCCTTGACCGGCACTCCCCCATCGAGTTACTTTATTATCGAAGTGCAAACATAGCTGCTACCCACCATAAGTCCCTCACTTTACTTGGGGCAAATGGATTATCAGAACACCATCATGTTCTCTCGGAGGATACCTTGTATCCTCGATAACCACCCAGTATACCAAGGCAAAACGGGTACCTGTGGCTTCGATAGCCTTTGTTTTCTTTAAAAATAGGTCAGTATCTAAAAAGCCTTTGGGAAGGGTGATCCGTAAGCCCCCACTAGCTTGGTTTACTATCTACCACATCGAAGTAAGCCCTGGAGTTGCGCCTCGAGTACCCTTAGGAGCCTAGAATATTGCAAACAACAACTTTGTACTTACTCACGAAGATCTCAGCACACATGCAAATCAAAAAGGAAAATAAAACCCCATTCAAACAACAAAGGCTTCTTCATAGACATAGTCAACACAGCTTACAAGCACAAAAAAAAATGGGAAAATGCCAAGTACAAGAATTCTTGCATCAAAAAAACAAAAAGGAAAAAGCAAAAGCTTCGCTGCTACAACATGGGAGCAACTTCATTAGCTGGCACAATGCGACAAGGGGAGGGATCTCCAAAACCCTCCATGTCCTCTCAAAGCCTTTTTTCAACCTCCAGATCCTCTTCATAAGTTCGAAAGCCAGAGTGATCTTGTCTTGAAGGAGTGAGTTCTCTAATGGGCTCAGACTCACTTTCGCTCTCCTCACTGTACGCGGCCGAGGATTCTTGAAACAAATAGCTGCTCTCTTTATCGAAGTTAACAACCACACCACCACCAATACTCGTCACTTCGGCGTCGCCAAGATCCTGTGCGGTATTATCAACAGGATCGTCAGTCTTAGCTAAAACATCATCCTTCAGATCATCCTGTGGATTGCTCTTCGGATCATCCTTCGAACCATCCTCTGGAACATCCATCGAGCCACCTTTGGGATCACCATCAGAACCATCCTTAGAATCACCCTCGGAATTCCCCTTGGAATGACCTTTGGAGCCATCTGAGTGGTCATCATCGGAATAATCATCGCCATCACCTTCGTTATCCTCAGGACCTTTGTCTTCAGGAATCCTCCCAAGAAGCCCTCTCCTTCGCGCTTCATCCCTAGCTAACCTTACAAACACCTCATGAGGAAGCAAGTATTCGTCGCCTGGAAGTATCTCGTCAGCATCCCTTGCACCAACATCCCCATAGGTAGGAGGCTTAATGCCGATGGCTCTAAAGAGCGACCGACCATGCCTTCGACAGGCCATGCTAGTAGCTAAGGAGGTAGTCAAAGCAGATCGAGTAAGCAGTTCTTCGATAACCTGCCCATGCCTTAACTGATGGTGAACGAGGGAAAAGCCAGTAACCATATTCCTAAGGTCCTGCTGGCACTTGAGGCGAAAATTTCGTTCAGCAGACATCTTCTCAGCACTCCTCTGCACATCTTCCGAGCGACGCTTACGTTTGAGCTCCAGCTCTTGGGAAAGCCTGTTCACATCAGTTGTTCGACGTCGCTGTTCCTCGGACAGTTCCTGCGACAATTGTTTTGCTCTCCTTTCAAACTCCAACTTCTGGTCGGCTTCAAGCACCAGATGATTGGCAACTTCGTCCCTTGCAGCCTCGGCGTCTGCAACCTTCTTTTGTAAGTTAGCTTATATGCCTGCACAAACAAAAGCAAAAACAAGTGGAATTGAGATGACAGACCATAATCTAAGGACACATCGAGCATAAAATAAAAACGATCAGGGTTAGTACCCTACTTTCTTTAACAATCATGTACTCAGTCACTTCGTGTTGATTGGTAAAACGAGGTTGGGAAGCCCTCTTCCTAATATCTTCAGAAGAGGCCGCTCCTAACCTAGCAAGCTCTAACCGATACTCATCAATCATTTGAGAAAAATGGTTGTTCGACTTCTTGGCCTTGGCCAGCTCCATGTTTATGTCATCAACGCCCTTCTTCAAAGCATCGTTCCCCGTTGTTAGCTCTTTGTTGACATTTTTCAAAGCGGCCATTTGGACCTTTAAATTCTTGATATCTTGTTCTAGGTTTCCAATCACCACCCTACCAGAGGCACTAATCGACCTTTCCTCATGAGTAGCATTTCGCTCTCGTGTCAAACGATCTACATCTAGCTGGAAAAAATGATTCTCTCTAGCAATAGTCCCATTCCTATTCCTTTCCTCCTCAAGAAGACGTTCGGTCTTCGTGTGTCTTTTCTTCTCCTCGACTAGAAGTCCCTCAGCCTCGTGCCTTTTCCTTCTATAATAATGTCGATCATCCAAGGCTTTGTTCCTCTCTTCTACAAGTTTATCAATCTCACTTCGGTGACTCCTACTACCAGAAGAACTGTGCGAGGGTTTCCGACCATCGCAGGGATTGCTTAAAGTTAGCTTGGCTTCATGGACAAAAGGCGGATGACGAAGATCATAATCCTTTCTGGGCCAGTCTCCACCGATAACGTTACCAAGCTTCTTGCAAAACTCAGGATCCAAAGGGCAGCCCAAAGGATCAGAGGCATAGGCACCAAAGCGAGATGAGACCTCCGTGGAAAAATCACTTGGATTATGATTCTCAAAGAGCACCTCTTTGAATCTCTTAGCAGTATATGGTTGCCCATATTTACCAGCATAGCTAGGAGTTGGTGGAAACCTTGAACTACGAGGGAAACTCATAACCAGTTCCTTCGAAGAATCCATATGCACAGTCGAACTGTCCCTTCGGGGAAGGAGAAGATCAACCACAGGAACAATCTTCTTGGGAGGAGCAGAGGGTTCGGCTGAGGCAGCGATAGTGGTGGTAGAAACAACTGCGTCCGAGGCAGAGGCAGGTGCACTTGGCACAAGGACGTTCGGACCAACAATAGCAATCTCCTCGGTAGCTTTTTTGGCAGTCGACGTCTCAGAAACCTTCGGTGGTAACAGTTCATCGGCAACAGTTATAACCACTCTCTCCTCCGATGGTTTCATTGTTACTCGGCGATGATTCGACAAGCTTGCCTTGGAGGACTTCTTAAAATCAAACTTCTTACGAGGCCTAGCAACCTCCGTCTCCTCACCATACTCAAAACCTAACAGATCACTGTGCAAGCTCAAATCAACATCACAAGTAGCGTTTCCCTGCAGATGAGAATCCGTCTTACTCAGGAAACAAATAGAGGCAAGTATTAATACTCTTTCAATAAAAAGCATATCTCAAAAAAGGTATTTGTTACCTGCTGCATAGTCTCCTCATCCGCTCGGAAACGCTTCAGGCTACCCGAAGTACCCACAGAAACAGCTTTGCCTTTCCTCAAAGCTTGATGAGATAACCTTTTCTCTTCGTCAGAGAAATGGATCATAAACAAATGTTGAGTAGAGAACTCGTGACCCACATCAAATTGGCTCCAAGGAAAGAAGCGCCCAGCATCCTTCCAACCTCGGAGGACAGGACCCTCCAAAAGCAAGGGCTCCGAATACCAGTCTTCGTTCATGGAGTAGTCTAAAGTCCCTGGAATTATATTCGCACACCCCTTCACAGTCCGAAAACTAACACCCCAAGGGGCAAACTCGTTATCTAATGTTAAAAACGGCTCGTAGTGAAGAAAGAAGTTGTGAGCGGTGAACTAAAACCTCTTTAGTGAGCCAGCCTCGGAATTATCTTCGGAGTGGGAAACCCATTGATTAATAAGATGGATAGAACTACAAGTGAGATGCATCACACCCCGAGGACTGGGAAGGGAACAAAGAATTTCAAGAAACAAAGGATTGGAAGGTTGGTAAAGAGGAGGAATCAACCCGGCAGAAATTTGATGAAATGTAATCAAGAGCTTGTTTTCGTTGCACTGAAACTCTTCAACTAACTCTGGAGTCAACCGGCTGCCCGGAGAACCAACGGCCTGTATCTTGAAGGAATCATCTCTAAAACCAAGGTTCTTCATCATCGAGATAAGAACGTCAACTTTGGAAGGAAATGACATGAAAGAAGGAACAAAGGAAAAGAAAGCAGAACTCGCCGGCGCCGGAAGTTGCAAAAACAGAATCGATCGGGAGCTTAAGGGATGATAAAAGGGAAAAAAGAGTTGTCTTTATGAAGCTATGAGAAGATTAAAGCAAAGGGTCTTGAAGGAAAATGTCAAAAGGGTGCTTGATTAAAAGATACAAATTTGAGGTTTCCAGAAGAAAACGCCGGAGCAGAGGAAGAAAAGTACGAAGAGGCTAAAATTTTTAAAGGGAGAAAACCAAAACTTAAATAGTACAGAGAGAACTGGCGCTTCCGGTGAGAAGGTCAAAAGGTAGCACTAATCTCGGGAACATGCAAAACGTGTCATAGAGCGTTACACTTGGCAGATAGTGGGGCACATAGCGAAGCGAAAGAAGACATAGAGGAAATTTCCTTCCCAAGCATCTTCGATACAAGGAAAGGAAAGAGGCAAACTGTGGAGGGTAAAACACCCTCGGGACACGTGTCAAGATCAGAAGGACCAAGCCTCCCCCAAGAGATATCACAGCCTTGCTTCGGGATTAACCTACAGAGTTTCTCCGAGGCATAGATCGACGAAGAAAGACTCGCACTGATCATCGAAGGAAAGAAGTGCGAAGACATCTTCGGAGGGATCTCACCGAAGGAACCGCCTTACTCGACAAGCTCTGACACCACCACGATTGAGTAGTCTGTCTTATTAGCTGTAAACCACTCAGACTTGGCCTATATAAGGCGAGCTCGAGAAACTTTGTAAGGGTTGGATTTTTGGTGTAACCTAAGTGGTGTGATTGGGATTAGGTCTGTATCTCCTCTAACTCCTTAGGATCATATCCATGTACTAGTTAGGCAGAAATACGATTCATCGTTATACTCTACCTCTTGTTATCTGTTTATAATGTTATCTTCGGTATCAATCTTATGGTCTTCGCACTATACGTAATTCATACATAAACTTTGGTGTGATTAAGATTTGATGGCTGTAGAGTATAAAGTACCCATGCAGATTTTATACTCACACACCGAGAACAAGTTAATCATCTCCTCCTTCTTATGATCTACAAAAAATATGGTATCATCTGCATAGTGTAAATGAGTAATGACAATGCTTGTAGGTGTAACAGAGAAACCAGTAAAGAGTTGTAGATTAGCAGCCCTATCCATGTATCTTAAAAACCCTTCCATTGCAATGTTGAACAACAAAGGTGAAATTGGAAACCTTGTCTAACACCTCTTGTACTATTGAAGTAACCAACTGGCGAACCATTGATTAAAATTGAAAATGATGAAGTTGAATAGCAATATTTGAGCCACTTACGCCATTTCCTGCCAAACCCCATCTGTTGAAGAACCCGCTCTAAATAACTCCAATTGACCTTGTCAAATGCTTTTTCTAGATCAATTTTGCAAATAATACCAGCATTACCTGACCTCAGCCTAGAGTCCACTAGCTCATTTGCAATAAGAGTGTCGTCCACAATCTGTCTTCCTTCTATATAAGCACATTGAACCGGGGAAATTAGCTTGTCCATCATCATCTTAAGCCTTGTAGCAAGAACCTTGGAGATTATTTTGTAGACGCTTGTGAGGAGACAAATCGGTCTACAATCTTTTATAGTCTTTATATGATCTTTCTTTGGCACAAGTGTTATGAATGTGGAGTTATGCTTAAGATCAATAAAACTTGTTGAACAAAATTCAGAAACAGTGGCCATAATGTCAGTTTTGATGAAACTCCAACATTTAAGAAAGAACAAAATAGGATAACCATCAGGTCCGGGTGCCTTGTCATTCCCCAACTCTTTTACAGCTTGTAGAACTTCATCTTCAGTGAAATCTGCCTCCAGAATGTCTGATTCTATTTGAGAAATACTATCAAATACTATCCCCTCTATCTCGGGTCTTATGATCTCTTCCTCAGTAAAAAGAGTTTTGTAGTAGTGCACGATATGTTGCTGCAATATGTTTCTATTAGACACAAGTTCTCCCCCAATATATAATTGCTTGATTCTGTTGCATCGCCTTCTTGCAGATGCATTACTGATAAAGAAACTGATGTTCCTATCACCTTCTTGAAGCCACTTTGAGTTAGATTTTAGTCTCCATGTCGTCTCCTCAATTTGAGAAACCTTCTTAAAATCAATCTTGCATTTCATTCTCTCCTTTTGTTCTTCTTCAGATAAGGGAATATCTTCAGCAACAGTATCAAAAGATTGAATCTCATTGAGTATAAGGTTCAGTTTAGTGCTTGTATGTCCAAACACCTTCTTGTTCCAAGTTTTGAGCAATTCTTTAAGAGCTTTGAGCTTCAACCATAATATAGTGCTAGGTGTACCTGCAAAAGAAAAAGACAACCACCATTCCTCAAGTAATTTGAGAAATCCACTCTCCAAGAACCACATAGTCTCAAACCTAAATGGACTGGGTCCCCAAGATGGATCAGAGATATCTAAGACTAATGGGATGTGATCAGAGGTTGGCCTTGCTTTGGCTAGTTGAGAGGCAAAAGTGTAATGGGTTTCAAAAGATGGTGATATGAGGAATCTGTCAAGACGACACATAACTGGATTTGCTTGGCCATTTGGCAAATTCGGATGTTCTCCGCATCTAATCTAGATCGTCAGATTTAACGGTCCAGATGCTTGCGCTCTACCATTCAGCGCTGCTCCGATTGATGATTCAACGCCAGACTGATTAACTATAACTGCTAAATAGCATTCGCCGTAAGGACTCAGAGATGCTAGATAAATGACATAGAGGGTAAACTATAACCGTAAGTAGCACTCCCATAAGACTAAGCCTTAGCACGGTGTAGAAGATAATCTTTATAGCACAATATTCATTTTTACATGGCCACATGGTCTAAGGTTTAATATCTATTTTCAATCTAAGTATCTATGAGCGGTTTGTTTGACTATAAAAGAAGCTGTAGCAGAATCTTACATCAAGATCGAAGTTAGTTTCCTTGCACTAACATTTGCGTAAGCAAGTAGGTCTTTCTCTCCGTGCACCTCCCCAGACGCATTAGAGATACGACACATTTGCATAATATATTGAACAACAATTTGGGAAAGTTATGCGATGTCGTAGTATGGTATCCATCTAACCGTCTTCAGCAACCATTTTTGTTTTTAAAATGAAGATTCGTTTAGGGGGACGAATAGTTATTCCGAAACTCTTATTTGTCGTTTGCAGATTCATTAAAAGCAACAGAAGGTGAAGGTGGGAATAGAAGACTTAAACAATATCGTAATGCCATCCCTAAGCTTATCATCCTGGCTGGTTTAAGGGCGAGGGCTTTTTTAATAAGGGCGAGCACTAAACCAAAATAGGATTATAATGAAGTAAAAAGGTCATCCAATATGAAATATATTTTTTTAAATACAAAAACAACCCTTGATTAGTAGAGATTAATGATATGATTAATTGTTAACTCAATTTGATTAGCAAAAATTAATGATATGATTAATTCATCACCATCATCTTCATCAAGACTCGATCTCCATTATCAAAAATCATGATGATCTTCATCAAGTTTCGGTCATCAATAATCACTATCATCCTTCAAATTCAAAGCAAACATTCATAATCCATAGTTCTTCATCCCTACTAACTATTTAATCACTACTAGATATCCAATCTATCTAAGATTTAAAAAAAAAACCCAAAAAATTTCATTGAATCGATGAAACATAAACTTCAAATTAACCTAGAATTGTCAAGGTTTTGTCTTAAACATGACGAATAATCACTATAATCGAATGATGCTCCAATGAGGAGCTTAGTTCACTAAAAACACTATGATTTGTATGAAAAATACTCAATTTTTTCAAGTTACAGAGACAAAATCGTCAAGGTTTTATCTTAAAATCATGACGATTGTTCTTGACTGTAGAAAAATCGTCATGGTTATGACCATCGACCTTGACAATTTTTCATGTTTTTTTTCCAGAGAATTTCATGATTTAGACAAAGGAAAATCAAGAAAAAAAACCCAAGAATCGTCAAGGTTATCGAGGATTCCTTGACAATTTTTGGCCACAGTTTTTAGCAACGCTTATATCCGTTGCTAAATCTGTTAGCCACGGTTGTTTTTGAAACATTTATAAGTGTTGCAAATGTGTCGTCCGAAACTGTCACTAATATTTTTTTGCAACGGATATAAGCATTGCTAAAAACCGTGACCAAAAATCGTCAAGGAAGCCTTGAAAACCTTGACGATTCTGGTTTTTTTTGCTTGATTTTCCTTTGTCTAAATCATGAAATTTTTGGAAAAAAAACATGAAAAATTGTTAAGGTCGATGGTCATAACCATGCCGATTTTTCTACAGTCAAGAACAATCGTCATGATTTTAAGACAAAACCTGGACGACTTTGTCTCTGTAACTTGAAAAAATTGAGTATTTTTCATAAAAATCATAGTGTTTCTAGTGAACTAAGCTCCTCATTGGAATATCGTTCGATTATGTTTGACCAACCATCTTTGTATTGTAAGTTAATCAACAAACCAAGTTTCAAAATCCGAATTTTGAAGTTCTTAAAGTTTAATTTGGATTTTAGAGATGGAGAAATGAAATAGAGAGAAGAAGATTGTTTGTTGTTAATGATATAGAGAATATGGTTTTTGTTTGCGTGTTTTTTATTAGTTTTATAGTAAGATTAATAATAAAATTAGTGTTCCGAATTTTGAAGTTGTTAAAGTTTAATTTTTTTGGATTTTAGAGATGAAGAAATGAAGTAGAGAGAAGAAGAGTGCTTGTTGATAATGATATTTGTTTGGGTGTTTTTTGATTAGTTATGTAGTTAAATTAGTAGCAAAATTAGTAATAAATTTAGTGTAGGAATTTTTTAGTATCTTCCCAAAATTTTATCACCCTTTAAAAACTAAGATGGGATATTTGAAGCTTTAAAAACTAAGATGGGATATTTGAAGCACAGCTCGCCCTTATTCAAAAAGGGCTCGCCCTTAAAATAGCCAGACTTATCATGGTTCGATAATCTTAAACCATACATGTTAGGGTACTGTAGATAGAGAAAAATGCTGACCCCAACATGAGGCAACATCTCCGCAATAAAAAAACCTTCTAATGTGTCTCTTTCCCACCTTTGACTGGTTAGAACTGGCTACACTTCCACCATTAATTTGTTTTCCTTGATGGTAGACGAGCTCGTGGCTGCCGTCAAAGTTGATCAGACTAGATGGTCATACTCAGCCGGCCCCATTTGAATATTTCATCTGGTTTTACCAAATCCTTGATGCAGTAATGTTATTTTTCTAACCTTGACGATTGTATTGTTCTATTAGGAAAAATCGTCAAGAGCTTTAGCTAGCTAAAACCTACTCGAAAGTTCTCGATATGATATTTGAGTAAAGAAAAAAAAAATAGTATCTTATTTTAGTTAGCGGTTTGCACAATTCTTGAAGTAAGGAGAAGAAAAAATAAAATTTTATCATTTTTTTTGAAGTATACCCTTGTAGATAACATACCTGGCTAATTCGGGGGCGAGCCAGTTTTTAATGGGGGCGAAGGCGAATCCAAAATAGGGTCACAATGAAGTAAAGAGGTCATCCCATATGAAATATATTTTTTTAAATACAAAACAACCCTTGATTAGTAGAGATTAATGATATGATTAGATGTTAACTAAATTTGATTAGCAAAATTTTGGAGGGAAAATTAGTGAAAAATGATTATGTTTAGGATAAAAATTTGTATGATTATTATTGTTGAGAGAGA
>JAJJMA010089970.1:0-19666 GCA_023529015.1 Papaver nudicaule
CTGAATGGGCCTGTAGAATGTGCACATGCAAAAACATAACATGACAATGATACATGATAACAATGACAATGCTTGCTGGTATATCATGTATCATTGTCATGTTGTGCTTCTGCATCAATGCGATGCAAAACAAGCAAACCGGGTTGAAAAGCTTTGCACTGAAGTCATTGAATGGGCCTATGAACAAATCATGCACATGCAAAAACATAACATTACAATGGTACGTGATAACAATTACAATGCTTGTTGATTTATCATGTACCATTGTCATGTTGTGCTTTTGCATCAATGCGATGCAAAAATAGCAAACCGATTTGAAGGGCACCATAGGAACCGACCTACATTTTTTAGGCAGGTTCCTATCGTACTCCATAAACGGGTTTGCGAAACATAGAAGGTTGAAATTTTTTTGCTGGCCTAACGTAGTCATTTATCTTGGTAAAGGTCAAACTTCCCCAACTGCGGGCGTTCGAGCTTTACCTAAGATAAAGGACTGTCTTAGGCCAGAACATAAAGCACTTTATTTAAACTGCCTTCGACGAACGTTTCTCAACCCACATAACGATTAATAAGAAAACTCTTGAGGAGACGGTAATATCGTTCGTACTTGAATTTCTTTCCTTTACATCGTTGCCATTCCTTCAAAGTCCTGGCCAGATTTTCATCATCGGTATCTTCCGGAAAATGAGTTTTGATCAATCTCACGAGTACATAAATTCATGGACTCTTTGGTGTATTTTTCTCCAACGCGACCACAACGTACTCTAATCACGCGCAACTTTGGAAGGTACGTCTATCTAATTTGAATTTTGCACTGACAGTAGTTCACAACAGTGGCTCATTTACTTTAACACGTATTCGTTTTATATCATCCGGGGTCGGATAAAAAATCATATAGTTTGTACGAAGACATAAATCTTCATCCCACGTAAACTTAGGACGAGGTTTAGGTGCATCTGGTAATGAATCTAGAGGATTTGCGGGTTTTCTGGGTGCAGTTTCTTTTTTAGACTTAGATGACGAAAAAGAGGAAGTTGTGGAAGATTTGCATCGCTTAAGTATTGGGTTACCATAGTGTCTAGGAGGAGTAGGATACAATCTCTTAAATGGAGAAAGAGTGAATAAAGGAGGAGATTTAGATGAAGGTTCAGTGTCGTAGTAGTTATGGACTAACTTCTCAGTAATGCTCTGATATTTCGGAGATGTTGGAGGAGTACCGAGTAAAACAAAGTTTGGTATTATATGAGGTGTGAATCCGATGACTGAGTGGCTTGGGAAGTTGATGATGGATTTGACATCAAAAAAAAAAAGGATGAATTCGGATGAAATCGAGAGAAGATTTGAGAAATATCGAACTAAGTTGTGAGTGAATGAAATGAAGATCAAATTTGAGTTTATATAAAGTTGGGGAGTGAAATATGAGCCGTTGGATGAGCCAAATCTGGTCGATAAAATTACCATCGCCGATGAAATTTCAATCAATGTCGATGGAATTTCCATCGACGATACTATTTTTGTTCGTCAAAATGGCCTTTTGCTAGTTCCATAGCCACAAAAAACACCTATATTTTGTGCTTTGTGAGCTCATTGGAACTAGGCTTAGCATCAGACCCACTCTCACTACTGTTAGAAATATCATTGAGGTTTAAATCCGAATGGGCTTGACTTGGCCCAAAAAAATTTAGCCACCAGAGTTTGAAAACTGTTTATATCATCTAATGGCTCGGTAGATTCCCAAAATTTGAATTATGTACAGGTGGCATTATTTCATTCAACCCATTCCCTACACCAACGGATCTAACCTTTTCAGCACACCCGTGATACTTTTGCAGGTTCCGTACTTCCACGTCCTCCATCTTCTTCTTCCTCACCAGTCATCGGAGCTGGTTTCCGACGCCACACTTTACCTGCAATTGGCTCCATACGATCTCTCGCAATGAAAATTGGCTTCATATCTTGTCGAGATGGCTCTATTTGTTCTCCGATCATACGAATCTCAACCCAAAATCCTCTGTTGTCTATGATTATCTCTTCACACCATACCCCATTACTAATAGGTCCATTAACACAGATCTTAATTTCAGATAGATCAGTAGCCATAGGTGTTTCAGGGCTTATTTCTATCATAACTGATGATGTCGAAAAAGATGAGAACTTTAAAGGAGAACAACAGCGAAGGAATCGAAGAAATCGATGACATTGATCGTGCTGCATCTCTTCTTTCTGAGGAATTGGTGATTGAAAACATTCTCACCAGATTACAAGGTCGGACTCTAGCTCAGTGGAGCTGCATCAGTAAGTTATGGTACAATTCAATTTTTAGTGATAAACGATTTGCTAGGTCTCACATTGCTAATAGCAAATATCGTAAATTGAATCTATTTGTTGATCTTCATAATGTATGGGGACGTCATAAGAGACATTTTTGCTATTTCAGCTTAGATGATGATTGCATTTATAGATTTCTTATGGGCGTAAACATGCCAGCACAAGTGAACCACTAGCTAGGTTACTGTAATGGTTTAGCTTGTATCACACGAATGTCTAAAGCTGCTAAATATATCCGTGTTTAATGTTTGTCCTTAACTCGGCTAGGAGTCAAATACTTGCCCTTCCCTATTTTCATCCCAATAAGGGGGAATTCATGCCAATATTTATGTCATGGTTTCGGTTATGATTCATTATCAGGGCAATTCTCTATTGTTGTAGTTTTTTTAGGGCATTTTACTGTTTTTCCCTACCCCATTGTGATTATATTTACTTCAAAAGACAGTAAGGAGTTTATCACCATAGTCTGTACTCTGAGTACTAAATCATGGAGAAGCATAGTTACTAGAGTTGCTGAAATCACCCCACCACCGGGTTGTTCTCCTTTTCCTAGTCGAATGGTAACAAAACCTTGGGGAAATATTCGCACACCAGCCACTCTTTGCTGGGCCAATATTTCTGGAGGGTATTCATCCCAATCAAAACACCAGGAATCAGGGTAAAGGATTAAGATGATAGCACACCAACATTCAATTTATAAAATTATTAGTTCAAAAGTTCTCGACAACTAGGAAATGTAATATTAGTTGGCTACTGTGCGAATAGAACTGCCATAAGTGGTCAACTATTCTAGCTATTCGGCGAATTCAGCTACACTTCGCCAGGGTTTTGCTGCTGCTGGTTCTGGAGCTCCCATATCTGATGTTGAAGCTGTAAGATCTGCCTTCTGTGAGAGTTTCTTGTTTGTGCCCAAGCTAAAAAGCCACTTATCAGTGCAGATACACCTGCATCTATAAGCAATGCTGTCCAGTCTGTCTTGCCAGACTTCTCAGCTGGTGGAGCTGCTGGAATGTAGCTTGCGCAAATATCTGGAATTATAGGTGGCGGTGGAGTCCAAAGTGAAGGGAATGGTGGTGGTGGTGAAGAGTAGATTACAGCTAACTTCAGTCTTCCGATGTTTAACACCTAGATCTTTCAAATCCCTGCTCTCCTCTGTTCTTGCTTCATGTTCTATTGTTTGCTTTGAGTCTTGAAGGGACTCCTCTTCGGAAGATGAGGGCATCTCACTGTTCGAACTACCTCCATGCTCAAGCAACGTTGTGTCTGAAGACTTGGAACTTTTCGCTGCTGCCTTTGACGCCGAAGCTGCTGCCGCAGGAAGGATTGCAGGTGCAGCTGTTTCCTGTAAAAAGGAAAACAAATCCAGTTTCAGATACCTTTATCAGTTCCAATGGCAACTTCCCGCTGCAAATTTGCTCTTTCAGATTCGGAAAAAGATGGACGTGCACTAAAAACATTAGGAAAAAGTGTGAATCGTGCATCATTTGCTCCTTTCATGTAGAGATTAATATCCAATCAAGAGAGACTTGTACGAAAAACATTAGGAAAAAGTGTGAATGGTGCATCATATCTGTACTAAAAGCATCAGGACCCTTGTCTGCAAGTTAGGTATTGAACAGAGAGTTCCCAGTTACAAGCTTCCTTTAGATTGCACGATTTGGTTTTAACATACAATCTCAATTTTATCTTCCCACCATTCACAGACTATAAATTGAGCCTGTCGTTGTTCATTTATGTTATCAAAACAGTAGTGTTTGACTTGGAGTACGTGGAAACAGATATATTTCATTTAGGAAACCACGAGCACCTCCTATAATTAGATTTTAGGTTTCTGCGGCTGTTTATAAGAACATTGTCTTCGATATCCGATCTAACTGAAAACGTTTATTTATCGATTTGAGCATGGCACATCATATCCGCATAATAATTAGACAAGGCCAGAAGCACTTACCTTGACATATATTTCATTTCCATCTGCATTGAGAATGTCTTTCCAGACTTCTTGAACATTCTCTGACACTGTCACGGACAAGAGACAGAGAATCAGAGAAATGCTTACCTTGATTCTATATGACATAATGAACCAACACTAACTTTGGAGATTGCCAATTAGCTGCTTAAACTTTATATGGATATTTCTGTGCGAACTCCCAAAGATTGCACAACCCTTAAGAATGTTTGAGAAACTTAGGTACTCCCTCTGTTACATTTATATGACATAGAAAGTTGCGTTAAGAATAAGACAAAGGGTAAAATAAAAAAAAAACACTACCCAATTTTTTTCCCTTGAAATTAAGTTAATCACTGACACGAAATCGAATGTGGACTACTACTTGCCTTGCTACTAACTTTTTATCTATTCACTTAACAAATAGAGAGGAGTAGTTTTTTCTTAAAGATTTGCCTTTTAACTCTCTTTTTCCCGTTATACTGTTAGTTGTACCAGTACATCTCAAATTTGATGACGTCGATTCTGGTACATGGTATCAATCAAACAAATTAAGGTATTTTCACTTTAGACATCTTTGTTCTAGTTTTAGGTTGAAGCCCAACGAGTGGAGATTATTATGACCATCTGTAATTATTATTAACTAGATTAGCAACATGAATGTGAAACTTAATAATGGTGACGTTAATTCTCTTTGCTGGACGGTTGCAATTCATTTGAAAATAAAATTAACTCATTTCTTATCAACTAAGCAACAACTTTTAAAAAAAATCAACAAAATTACTTTCGAAAGAATCAAGCCAATAAGGAAAAAGTAATTCTTATATGTACGTCTATCATGCTTAATTAGATATCAAACTTGACAATTTTGTTTTTTTGTTAAGAGTAATGCGGTTCACTTTGTTATTAGCTGAGATTCTGAGATTACTATCGAATGAATCGATACGATAAGAAAAAAGTAATTCCGTATGTACGTTTCTCATGCTTAATTAGATATGATATTTGACGATTTGTTGTTTTGTTAAGAGTAATGCTGTTTGCTTTGCTATGAGTACGAGTGGAGAGGCGTATAACAACCATAAAACAGGTTTACCTCCTGCTGCTACTTTTAACTTGCTTTGGCTTGACAACTGCGGCTGGAGAACTAATAAAAGGTCCAAAGCCACTTCCATTCCAAGTATTCCGGTGCAAGTATAATTCAAGTTGTGCCAGGATTTTAGCTGAGATTCTCAGACTAGTGATGGTTAGATGACAATGAACTCGGTTTTTCAAGTGTTGGGAGTTGTATAAATTTATGTGCTGTTTTTGGCACTGCAAGAATTTTGTTGGCACTTCAAAAAACTAAAACCATCCAAATGATGTTATAAGCGATGTCTAAATAAGTAAGAAAAATCTAAGTTACCCTTACAGATTTAGGATTAGATTAAAACCCTATCTTTCTATATAATTTTCTTCTCTATTCTTTTTACCACCCCCACCACCTACTACAACCACCACCACCACTAATACCATCACCAAAAATAACTGCCGCCACCACCACCGACAGCCGCCGCCACCACCAAAAAAAAAAACGCCAAAAAAAAAAATTACACCTCAAAAATATGTTTTACGCCCCAAAAATGAAGCGTAAAAAAAAAAGATGGACGTAAAAAATAAAATTGGGGCGTAAAAAATGAATTGAGGCGTAAAACAATAAATTGGGCCTTAAAAAAAAAATTGGGGCGTAAAAAAATAAAATGGGGGCATAAAAAATGAAATGGGGCATAAAAAATAAAATTGGGGCATAAAAATGAAATGGGGCATAAAAATATTTGGGGCATAAAAATGAATTGGGGCGTAAAACAAAAAACTGGGGCGTAAAAAAAAAATTGTGGCGTAAAACAAAAATTGGGGCGTAAAAAGATTAAATTAGGGCGTAAAAATATGAATTGGGGCGTAAAAAATAAATAGGGGCGTAAAAAATGTGGAGTTTGCTCACAAAAAAATGAGGCGTAAATTGCTAAATCAAACCGTAAAAAAAAAATTTGGGGCGTAAAATTTGAAAATGAAACGTAAATTAAGTTTACGCCTTGGATTGAATACTCTAACCAAGGCGTAAATATCCGACAAGTATTAGTGGGCGGCGGTGGTGGAAATGGTGTTGGTTTTTGTTTTTTCTCTCCTTCTTTCTCTCCCAATCAACTCTAAAACAAAATGAATTCTCTCTCCAAAATTTTTATTACCTTAACTATAGCCACTAATCTAATGATAATCAAACACTAACACTAAACTTAGTTTAAAGGTTAAAATTGTCCATTTTATAAGGGGTTTTTGGTTTTGGGTTTTGATGACCCTATTTTGTTTCGGGTTGAAGTGCCAACAAAATACATGCAGTGCCAAAAACAGCTCTAAAGCCGGTGGGACTTACTGATTGAGCCCAGAAATCTACTACTTTTACCATGATTTCGGCCTGGTGTTCTCATTATTTTACTTTTCCCATTCCAGTGCAATTAAACCAAGAAATCAGACATATTGGATGTTCCATTTTCAGTATGCAGAATTTACAAAAAAAAAAAAAGGGAAAAAAAAGACTACTCTAGTGGGTACATGGGCTTAAAGATGCAAAAGAGTTCCTACCCTCGTCTCACACAGCGAGTAGAAAGGTGTTAAATTCCTTCCCTTGTCTCATACAGGAGATTAGTTTTCAACACAGAATCGAACTCATATTTACAATTACGTCTAAAAGAAAAAAAGAACTAGGCAAATCTGGTGGAAGACAAATGTGGTGGAAAGATCTATTGAAATACTGAAGTCTCTTCACCTTCTTTGGCACTCGGACGTTCCCATGGGATAGGAGATTTTGATGGGTTTCTCTTTCTCCAACCTGACTATCCGATGGCATATATTGTGTCGTTATGGCCCGTATCTTCGAATCCATTTATCTCTGAAAGAGAGACAGTTCAGTGAGGAAATATAACAGTACAAACATGTAATCATGGACACAAATATATGAAAGAGTCAAGACGAAACAACCAGTTTAAGAAACTAAAACAAAGAGAAAGATAAAACGTACCCGGATTCGATATTTGTACACAAGGAAACCTCCAGCTCCAGCAGCAGCCAAAGCAAGGAAAGTGACCCAGACGAGGTTCCAACTACCAACACTTCTAGCTTCTTTTACTAGATTAATCATTTGCAATGAGATTGTTAGTTATGACTAATAAAGCTCGAGGAACATTACTGAATCACAACGCAAAGACAAAGTGCCAACTGCGCAACATAGATAACTTTAGCCCAACCAGTGGTATCTCTGAGAGCTAAATCCCATGTTGGGCAAAAAAAAAAAAAAATTGTCTCGAGATACTCACCTATACATGTGTCATGTTCGTGCATTTAAAGCATACTATCACTGCAGCTACACTCGTAACTTCCCCAGGTGTTCTTGCAATCTTTGCAATGAGGGCATTTGCAGGCACTCGTTACTTTGCACTCGTCAGTATCTGAAACAAATTCAGACGTGATTTTACAGGTCAATCGTTTTCAGAATGTACGAACGTTGTTTAGGATATAACAATTTAAATACAGACAATTAATTTACACATTACTCACTGATGATGCATACCTTCACAGTAACACCCGATGGACACTTGCAACCGTTGGAACTTTCCTGGAAACCCATTTGATAATTCCAGTTACAACCAGAAACAGCGGTGCTGGTAGGAATAAATTATGACAGGCAGAGTATGTCTTTCCATCACGAGTCTGCTTCCCACAACGTTACATCACAATCAATCAGTTTATTGAAAATAGGTCGACAAATATGGTTAGACGACAAAGTACAGAGAAGCAACTATTTAATTCTCATTCTCACACTTAGATAATTTATCACCTGCACAATGGGTATAACTGTCACCCGAAAGCTTCACGCCTTGGACAACAGGGCATTCACAAACTCTTCCCCCAAAAAGTGTCCTACAAATAAATTTATAAAAAGAAAAAATCAGAAAAGAAAACTAAATAAAAGTGATGAGAGAACTTGTTACCAGTTGAACATGCAAAAAAAAAAAAAAACCAGAAATTTAGTAGCCTTGAGAAAAGCATTAGAATATTTTTTTTTTCCAATCAGGAGTTGCAATCATATAAGAACCCCACTAGGTGTGATAATGTATACCTTGCATGCTGTTACGTTAGCAGCTTTATCCTGCCAGCATTTACCGTTATTAACCAAGCATTCGTTGGTTTGAATATCTGTCAAATTCATTCATACAGGAAAGAGATAGTAAATGACATCGTTCAACCTATAACCCTTATGAAACATAATTGAGTAATGAGAAACTCAGATACTCACTGACTGACCTTCACTTAAACAAACAGATGGTTCAGTGGTCTCTTGGAAACCAGAACAAATGGCTTTGAGAACTGCTGCTTTGTCCAATTTACCTGACATAAATAAACCATTATTTTCTCCTTACAAGCACAGTTACAAATAAATTTCTGCAGCAAAATATCCTTAACCAAGCTACTACCTCTATACTGTCTGTTGTTGATTACAAGAGTGGGTAATATAGTTGCATCTCCTCGATCACCCTTGCCGATCTAAAGTAATTACATCTCATAACCACATGTCAGTACAGTATAAATAAATGGAAGCACAATTGAAAAGAAATACACACAAATAATCAATAATTAAAAATCAAGGATCTTAACCTGTGCATCTTGCTCTGCTTTGAGTATAGGATTGTCTTGGATCTCCAATACATTCATCTATTTTCTTGAGATCGAGACCTGTGAATACATGTCATAAGACGAAAAAACCAATACAGTCAGATCAATCTCATGCAATGCCTCATTGATGTAGTAATGAAGCATCTAGGTACCGAATCATAACAGGATATACATGCAACAAACAAACCACCCGTAACCATAGAAACTTTTGAAGACATACCCAAAGATAGGATAACTTGATCTGCACATTCGTTGGTGTATTTTTGCTCTTTCATTGGACAGCGAATTGCAAAATCAGCTACATACTCCCACCAAATTCACGGTTTACCAACTTCATTAGTAACTTTATACAAGCAACCTGCCGTAAGATTTGCACCACTACATCTTTTCCATCATATCCTTTGCTGAAGTCCTGTTCAGGATCAGGAGCACAGTACCTCCCATGATTGATACACTGCGAGTTGCACTGTTTGCTCAATAGATAAGATTCTGGACAGAACCAAGTGATGTAGTGTGGGGTGAACTGATGATAACCTTTCTGCTCGAGAACCTGAGCCGCTCCTTTGATGTTCCTTAAGAATTCAATCTTGCTGTCACACTTGGGTCCACATTCATCATTACTGTTAGACCATAATTCATACTCAACACGCTCGTCAGGGTGAGTGCTTCTCTCCAATCCAAATTAATATTGACCATTTCCCCATTCGATGGAGCTCTATTGATGGTATCACCAAAAGTTTTGCTAACAAGTGCTGAGGGTATACTAATGTTTAGTAGATAATCAGCATTAGCATTTTCTTCCGCAGAGGTGTCCATTGTGATCAGAGGTTCATCCTTGTCATCTGCAACGAGAATTGCTGCCGCCCCATCGTTCTGTGCACTCAATGCTTTCAATGTGAAGAAACAATCTGCAAGAATTAATAGCCATAATATCAGAACACAAACCTCACTAACTGGTCCAATATCCACTAGAAATAACCTTCACACAAAATTCTTCCCAAGTCATTAATTTGCATCCTTTTATCTTCACATCAAAGTTACCACAACTCATCCTTGTAAAAAAAAATAGACTATTCTAACTCACAATTTTAATTGATCTGATTGAGAACCACTACATAGCTTGGCGATCAAATCATCACCTTTGTCATTTTCATTCATGTGACTATGTAAGCCTCATGAACCTAGTAACGTTAAGCAACGCAATGTGAAAAATTCATGTAACTGTGAAAACAGATCTTAATACTAACTCAATACAATCTCCTCAACCTAGTAACATTAAGCAACATAACAATGTGAAATATTCTAGAGAATAGAGTAACAAAATTACAATTTTTAGTTCTCGAATGCATACAGTGAACAGATAACATCAAAAAAGGATTGGCCAAATTCTGTTTATTTGATTGGCCAAGCAGTGACAAGCTCTAAATTACCACACATCAAAGAAGGATGAAAATTTAGAAAAACTAACCTCCTCTGTCAACTAGAAGAAATGTAGGAAGTCCCCCTGGTTTAGATTTGAAAGATAGACTAACTTCATTAAAATGCTTGCATGCTTTTTGATTTGCTTTGGGGTAAACCACTGTACCAACTAAAGTTCCTCCATACTGAGGTACCCCAAAATTCCCAATTGCACATTCATAAACACTCTCAAACTGTTCTTCTCTACCACAAATTTACCAAGACAAGAACTAATTCCCAAAATCAATACCAGCAAACAAAACCCTAGCTTTACCCTCATTCTTCTGAATTTCTCAATTCAAGTCAACACCAATAATACAAAATTAAGACAACCCAGATTCACTAACACAATAATTAAACACACCCAGGTTGTAAAACACAATAATCAACAAACCCAGACCATAAAAAACGGTTTCTCCCCGTAAACCGAAGAAAAATTATCAGATTTTTCCCATCAGATGTATGTATGTATAGGAGTAGAAGTAGGAGTCGTATAATAGGTAAGGAATAGAAAAGAAAATCGGTGATCTGAGTATGAACGAAGCGTGTTGATATTAAACTGTTCGTCTCTGGTTTCTTCTGCAGTCTGTCTGTCCTACTGTTTTACTCATGCAATTGCAAAGTGGTTCGGTCTCTTCATCTTAATTAGAGAACCATCAAAAGGGTTCCAAGCCGTTATTAATTTCTCAAAATAAATCACATGATAAGATCGTTTGGCCTTATACCAAGTCCGGAAATTACTCTACCAGTTCTTTCAGGCTACCAAAGCCTAACAGCCCAAACCACAAATCCACCACCCCCAAACCTTCCTCCTCCTCCTTTTCATGGAAGCTTCCATGTCCTCCGAAAATATAGTTTTTTTTGTGTGGAAAGCGAAGGTTTACCGACCTTTAGCATTTTTCATCCATTCGCCTTGCTGTATCCAACATCTATCTCAATTGTCATCAACCATCAGAATTAGCGGAACACCTCTTACTCAAATGTCCTTTTGCGCAAGAGGTGTGGCTACACCTATTATCACACCTAGTTTGGGATCCTGAGATTCCTGACTTCAACATTAGCCAAATACATATCAACATCCAAACAATCACCTTAGCTCAAATCCTCCATCTCAAAGTATCCAACACTTCATTACCCTATTTTGATAGACAATGAACACATGTTTGCTTTGAAACAGATTCGGCAACCTATCTAGAATCCTCACCGAAGAGGTGGAACCACCATG
Organism: Papaver nudicaule; assembly: GCA_023529015.1. Lineage (NCBI taxonomy): Eukaryota > Viridiplantae > Streptophyta > Magnoliopsida > Ranunculales > Papaveraceae > Papaver > Papaver nudicaule. The sequence goes on from JAJJMA010089970.1 coordinate 11,664, forward strand.
GTACCTAACTGATGTGATCCTGGAAATACGAAGAATAATGTATACTTTACCAAATTGCAGGATTATTCATACATACAGAGAAGGTAATCTGATAGACTTGCCAACCAAGCGGCGGACTCTAGCCAAGCAGGCAATTACGACGCAAACATATGGGATCATATGCCACCGAGTTTCATACAAAATGTAATTTTTGGTGATTCTGTGGGGGCACAATACCCACGTATTTTGACTGAATAAGTCTAATATAATTTCATGCTTCAAAAAAAATATATAATAAAATAAAATTTCCACGAGCTAGATGTTGAAGTTTTGGACCTTTTTTTTCTTTTTTGAAACAGAAGCCATTTATTTTACTAAAAAAAGGCACGATATATTAAAACTGAACCACACCAAGAAGGTGCGAGAACTGTGAAAAGAAAGTTACAAGCTCAGCTCATTTATAGTATAGCTAAGAGCCTAAGAACATACACAAATAATGTAAATTAGTGCATAATTGCTTCACAGTTCCATAATTTATACCCATCAAAGATAGAAGTATCAACACTCCAATTGTAGATTAAAACCTTGATGTTGTCAATGATATTGTCCATTGTTTTGTACTTTCCATTGTAGTACCTTACATTTCCAAATGGCAAAAGGGATAATGTTTATTCTTCTCTTGATTGAGTTTCTTCCTGTTACATTCCCAGATTGTCTTCTTAACTGACTCCTGAAAGACCCACTGAAGCATGTATGCATTGAGAAAGTAATGCCATATGACTATAGTAGTCTCACAGTGAAGGAAAAGATACCTGATTGATTCAGCATTCTTTTTACAAAGCAAACAAACATTGACACTAATGGTATTCCTGAAAGTGTCTAATGTTGGAGCCGCATCATAACATAATGTCCAAATGAAAAAAATCACCTTTTGGGGAATTTTAGGATTCCACGGGCTCTTGTAGGGGACAAATATTAAGCCTTCGTCTTCCAAATCTTTGTAACATGCAGACACAGAAAATACATGATCACCGGGTTGCCAATTTTTGGAATCTGAACCATTGTTAACATCTATTGCAGGTATCAAGTTAAGCAGATGCGTAACCTCCTGAATTTCATCATCATTCAAATCCCTTTTAAAAGCTAAATCCTCGCTATTACCCGAACCTTCTGTCAATATCTCCTTAACCGTTGCGTTGTGTTTCCTGTTCAGTTTATATAAGGCAGGGAAAACTGACCTGAAAGCATGACCAATAACCCATTTATCCTCTCAGAAAAGAATCCTATCACCACTGCTTACTTGTAATGCTGAATTTTGTTCCACTTGAAAAGAAGATTTCAGAATACCTAACAATAAAATCCTCTCCATCGGCTTTGTGCTTTGACTTAGATAGAAAGCTCTTGGATTCCCACCAAATTTGTGATTGATAATCCTCTTCCACTTTGAGCGCATCGTTTTGTTCGTTAACCTGATTTTCTTTATACCTAAACCTCCCCCCTTCTTAGGTAGACATAACTTCTCCCATGCTACCCATCCTTTCTTATGCTTTGTTTTTCCTAGAACCCCAAAAGAATTGTGTGGTGGTTTAGTTAATCAAGGGTATGATGCTGATGCAACAAAAAGTTCGGAAGATCGTTTGAGTGAGTGAGGGAACTAATGTAATGTAGTGTGAATTAGTGCTAATTTTTTTAATTAACGACACTTATTTCAATCTAATGGTGTAGTTTAAACTAAGGTTAAGGAGGTTTTAATCAATATTTAATATTTTTATTTACCAAACATGCTTAATCTTCTAAATTTTAATACATCAAGTTCTTCAAGATAGAAAAAAACTCCTACATCAACTTCTACTATATCCTAGGCAATTTAGTCAAGTTGATCAATAGAAAACGGGTTATACTTTTACAAAACCATAAGAATGGTGTGAAAAGGTATGAGGGTACAAGTACACCACCAAATCCTTTTTCCTAACAACCTATAGATATAACTTTGCAGAACCTTCTCGGAATTACGGTTGAACTACCAAAGCCTCTTTTTGAACTGATCGATTCACTTAAACGGGAATCAATACAAGTTACAAAAAAGGATATTTTTAACATATATTGATTTACAATATAAATGATAAGACAATTATAATGCAAAATGTAAATCACACACAAGATTTTGTTAACGAGGAAACTGCAATCCAGCAAAAAACCTCTGGGACCTCGTCCGGACCAAAATGAATACTCTTAAGAATTAATACACCATACACGCCTATTATCAGACTTCGGTCACGATGGCTAAGATCCAATTAACGACAATCAAATGCTTCCCCTCAGTATTCCTGCGTCTCCAATCACAAAAGTGATCTCGCACATGTAATCTCTCGATCACAGTCCTTCGTGAAGACTATCGCCACCTGACCCCCAATCGAACGATTATGTTTCCTTCTGAGACAATGAATCAATACGGTAAGGAACAAAAGTCGTAGATTCAATAATGGTATTCAACCAAATTTATCACAAATTAATTGTGTTGGTTATATGATATCGAATCAAGCCTATTATGTTTATATTAATAAACAGCTTGATTCAAACAAGTTTCTTCTGTGTAATCAATACATTACTTGTTCTTGTCACAGAGTCCTTAGATGGATACAAATGTATTTTTGATGAAAATAAAGAAACTAAGCAAGATAAACAAATCCAAATAAACAACTTGATTCCACTTCTAGAGTCTATCTGTTTGGCACACGAAAACAGCGTTTCGCTTACAAATCCAGGTCGATAGAAAGTCTAGCTCCAGAAACTCTACAACACACCTTGAGTGTCAATGTTATCATAAGAGCATTGACACATAATAAACACGGTGATCTATGTAGATATGGAGATGGTCGGATCACTATCAATATGATAGCTCCTAGGCTTCTTGGTCCAGTTGGAAGCCTTTCCAATCTCAACTTTGTTAACAACGAGATAAATCTCGAAGAACTCTAAGTTGGCGCTCTAACAAAATGAAATGTTAGAAGGACAAAGCTTGAAGGAGGAATGTACATCTCCTTATATAGTGTTTCGACTAAGGCACTGTTTGGCAAAGGCAAAGTCCGAAACCTTAATGAGAATTGAATGTGCTTTAAAGGCATTTAATGCAGACTTAACTTCCTTTGACTTCAAATGCTGAAAAACATAAATGAAACAAGGTTTCATTTAATGAAGCATTTAATTAATTGATACTCTTGATGAGAGCCGTCTATAGAAAACCGGTTATGTTTGGCTCTCGGTTTCTGGGATAAAACCGGAATTGCCTAGTATCAAAGCACTTCTTCCCAAGTTAACATGGTGACAACATGAGCTTTGAATGTTGTTGTTAACTTGAATCTAGATTCCAAAAGGAATGATCTAGATGGAAGGATTGGACCTCTTCGAATTAAGCTAAGCAATAGAACATTGCCGCAAGTCGAAGGTTTGCCTTATTGAGTCATATAATGAACTCTTGCATGAGTGCACAAGTTCATGACCATGTTGAACCAAATCATACTTTCAAGATGAAGATCATTGAAGCACAAATATGATCAATGAATAGTCTTCACATTCCATTTGCAAGTGCAAGCAATGAAATGTGGTCAAGGAGATCGATTTCATTTAGAGTGATCGGTTCCTTGTGTAAGTGTATTGATTCCTAATTAGGGAGATCGATACACTTCTTAAAGTGAATTGATTACACATTAGTGAAATCGATACACATCTAGAGTGTATTGATTACAAATTTATGCAATGCATACCACATATGTGTAAATCGATTTTTGACATTGATGTTCGATCTACTACCATTAGGAGATTGTTTTCTAAAAGCAAAAATCCATTTCTAACTTAAGGGAGATCGAATCCACCATATGGTATTCGATCCAGTTGTAAGTAGATTGATTACCAATTAAGGAATCAAATCTAAACACTGGAAATCGATACCTACTCATTGGTAATCGATCCATTTATAAAGTAGATTGATTACCAATTAAGTGAATCGATACCTAAAAATGGTAATCAATTCCTTTGTATGGTGATTGATTTTATCCTAAACAAAACTAGAAACTGGCTTTGTAGCTAAGTGAAAAATCACTAGCACTCTTAATGCACAATATAGTCGAGTTAGAAAACTCTTATGAATATTAATGCAGACATTCAGGTAATGAAGATGAACTTCATAAAGCCATTCACCATGAATCACTATTCATAATACAAAGCTCCTAAAAGCTTGTATTGAATTGGTTCGAGGAAAGCAGTGATGGAGTATAAGAAGAAGACTTTATATAGAAATGCTTTCTGGTCATTGAACTCAAGAAAAGAGAGTTCATAGACATTGTCGGATACTAACAGTCAAAAGCTTCGATTAGAGTAATCATTCAGCTCAGAGCAGAGGACCACTGGAATCATTGTGTCTAGAAGGACTACCTTTTTGCTAAAAGAGGGTATTATCATTTGTTATTCATTTGTCTTCAGTTCTTGATCAGTCTTCCAGATTTACCAGCCATCATCTACCTAAAGATCTAACCTAGTGAAGTTTGTGTTAGAGCAATATTGCTCGGTTGAACCCACTGATGTTGATATCTCAAGTCAGTTGTCAAGTTTATGAGACGAAAACACAATCCTTGATAAGTTTACTCTACAACCTCGGACTAGGATAGTTTTAGGTAATCGAGACGAAGACTGATGAAGACGAAGATCGGAGCTTACTACTTGATAAATCATAACGTTCTCGCTGAAGGTTAGAAAGGTTTTTCCTTTCCGTATCATTTTTACCATTTCTATCATACCGATAGTCTATGATGTTGTTTATATGATCCAAAGGTATTCTAGGATTTTCGTCTTTGCATTTGTCACACTTGTGATAATATGTATAGGTAGAGTATGTTGAGTTGTCTCTTGAAATGACCCCAACGGTGAACACGTTCATGAACGCGTACATGTGTTGCTTTTGGCATTTCAGAGAACGAGCTAAGTCTGTATGAACGCGTGCATACAAGTTCAAGAATTCTCCTGAATTATCCTAAACTCTATTGACTGCTCTATGAATGCGTTCATGAACGCGTTCATATAAGCCATGCGAAAACTTCCAACTCCATATCTTGAAGTTTTCGGTCTAGGCATGATTGTTCTCGGACTTTTCATTACTCGGCCCATGGAATTCAACTACTTAATCCAAGCGATGTTCAAACAAAGTATTTGGAACAGAAGTCGCAAAGCGATGTCCAAACAAGCATTGGACCAGAAGTCGCGAACCTTCAAACGAGGTTGAGTCTTCTTTAACTTTTGTCTTAGTCCAAAGTTCTTAGAAGATTGAGAATGGGTAATCAAGATATGGACTTTCCTAGTTCCGGAACTTGCTTGAGCCTTACTCAAGGTTGCTTAAACTTTAATCAAAGCCTCCCTTAGTGATCACTATAAACAGATGACCTTCTGCAAGATACAATCTCGATCCTCTACCCATCTGTGTATCCTTGCATAAAGGTTGGTCGTCATCTCGAAGTCCTGTTGGACTACGACTATTGAAAGACTTTACTTGAGGATCATGAAGCACAGGTCGAAAGTTAAATTTCATCATGTATCTTGGTTCGATTGAATACTTTCAATCTTATCACGACGATTTGATAGAAACTTCGTAAGTTAGATTTTGTATCGTAAACCCTAGAAGTTCCCAACGCAAATTCACGAACTAGGTTTCATACTAAGTTCGTCTCGCGTTTGGAGGTCAAGTTGTTTAGGCTAGATCAATAAGCCCTATTCAACATATCGATTTCCATTAACCTTGACTTTAAGTCTAAAGGAAATCACAATCGTATTCTTGTTTGATTACTTGGATACTTTTAGGCGTCCTGTTAGAGGCAGGGTAGCGCTAGTCTTCACGAAGGGAAGTGGAGCAACTTCTAGGCCTATAAAGGACGTCAGCTAGGGGAATCAAGTACGTAGGCTACTGCGGGAGCCATGAGGCGTAGGAGCACATTGGTAGCTGAATTGCTTGTAGGGTGAATTCAGTCTCGATACAGTCCAGTCCAAAGTCTGAGAGCAGGCTAGCGTCTATATACCGTTCATACTGAGGGTGTTCACATCTGGACGAGGTCCCGGGGTTTTTCTGCTAGGTTTGCAGTTTTCTCATTAACAAAATTCTGGTGTCTTGCATTACTTTTCCCTTTCGCATTATATTGTCTATTATCTATATAATAGAAGTAATTGCAAGTTTGTTGATTCATAACCTTTGAGTGAATCCATCTTTATTGAGATTTACGAGAACCACGTTCTTGTTAGGGTTCGGTTATTTGAACTATACTCAGGTTGTTGTTTGAATATTGATTTGTGAGATCGTTCAAACAACTATAATCAACTAGGTTCACGAAAACAAAAAGTTGGTGGTATATCTCGGTATCCCCGCTTTTTCAGTTGGTATCAGAGCAGGCAAACACCTTCAAAAGACGTAATTGTCTGTGTTTGACGCTTTCGTGAACTATGAACACACATTCTGCGAATGTACATGTTCCACCAGTCTTTGATGGCACAAATTATATATGGTGGAAATATGCTATGCGGTCGTTTCTACAATCTCGAGACTTTGACAGTTGGGTCTACGTGATTTATGGATACACACTACCTACTCTTACTATAGGAGAAGGTGATGCTGCTATTACTCGCAATAAGAAACCAGGCAAGTATGACGAAAACGACAGAGCCAAAGCTAAACTTGAAGCTGATGCGTGTAACGCCATCACTCACGCCATAACTCCCGATCTGCATCATCATGTGGAAACATGTGAATTTGCTAAAGATGTTTGGGATATTTTGAAAACAATATACGAAGGTAATACTGCGGAGAAAGAAGTAAGACTTCAAATCTCATGTCTGACTGGGAAAATCTCTGAATGTCTGATGAAGATACCTTTACAGAATTTGGGCACAAGCTCTCAGAAATCGTGAACGCCTCTATGGCACTAGGGTAAACTATCGAAGAAAGAGATATTGTACGAAAAATTCTAAGGTCCCTGCCCCCCAGATACAATTCAAAAAAACATGTCATCCAAGAAAAACATGGATATGACATATCAAGAGGTGATTTGGTTTCTAAACTAAAAATCTTTGATTATGAGCATCAAAGTAAAGTCATATCCCTAAAGGCTCAAACCCCTGAGACACCTCTTGGTAACAATTCTGATACTGATTTGAATGAGGAGCTACTTTCTCTCGTCTCTCAATTGTTAAGAAAGAAAAGGAACCCACGTACTTTTTCTTCTCACAACAAAAAACAGAATTGGGAAAATACAATAGATTTACCACAGTGTTTCAAATGTCTAGGCTATGGACATATCTCTCCTGATTGCCCTAACAAAGACTACTGTGATAAATTAAAAGCCTCCAAAACGACTTTAGACTGTCCAGAAGAGGAACGCTTGGGGCTTATTCCTTTTCATAAGGATCTCTGTACGCATTCATCTTGCTTATCATTAAGTGCTCAACATGATGATATCCATCAAGATAAGCAAATTTGTCTCTTGACAGAAAAAATCACTCTGCTTCAAAAAGATTGTGGAGGGTAAAACACCCTCGGGACACGTGTCAAGATCAGAAGGATCGATCCCAGCCAGAAGATGTCGAAGCCATGCTTCGGGGCAAGCCTGCAGAGCTACCTCGAGGGAAAGCCCGGAGACAGAAGACTCGTCCAGATCTTCGAAAAAAACAAGAAGTCATCTTCGGGAGTCTCACCGAAGGAACTGCCTTACTCGACAGCATCTGACACCACCACGATTGGGTAGCTTGTCTTATTAGATGTAAACCACCACCGACTCGACCTATATAAGGCGAGCTCGAGAAACATTGTAGGGGTTGGATTTTTGGTGTAACCTGTGTTGTGAAGGGTGAGATTAGGTTAGCTTTCTCCTCTAAACCTCTAAGGATCATATCCATTTACTAGTTATCCGAAAAACTGAATGAATAATCGAGTTCTTAGTCTGAATATTTCCATATGTACTGTCTTCGATGCGTCTTACTCTATTCGCACC
>JAJJMA010089972.1:6217-20178 GCA_023529015.1 Papaver nudicaule
ATTATTAATGATGTTTGCAATACTTGATTTGTCTACCTCAGTCTTATTGCAAAACATAGATTTTTCATTGCTTCGGTAGTGACATAAAGCTGTGTCTATTTACAAAAGTTATGCTTTTTCTCACGATTAAGAAACTTTTGGTTGTATGATTTCTAGAAGTTTTCCAAACTCGAAATCATAAACTCTTTTTCCGAAAAAATTGGCTAAGGAAAAGAGATTATTAACAAAGCAAAACTGGATAACATTAAATTGTTCTTGTCCATGTTAGTCATTGTCAGTTGTTCTTTAATGAATGACACCACACGGGGGAAAGTTCTTATCTTGAACTTGCGCTTAATAATAAATCTTTTTGAGGGGCGTGGATGTGGAATATTGGGAGAAAGCTGTATCTATATTTCTCCATAAGGTGAGAACTCAGGAATATTGTTGTTCAGATTACCTAAGTATACCATCTTTACACTTGATATGCGAGTACTTAGCTTCACCTGTTATCATAGGTGTATGAAACCCTAGTCTCGAACTACTTTGTCATATTTTTGTGACAAATAGGGGGAGAATACATATGGTTCTTGTTCTTGTGGTGCATTAAGGTGCATAACCATAGGGGGAGAACATCATGTGCTTACTTGTTGTGCTTTTCATAAAGTATCAAGTAAGGGGGAGTAATTAAAGCTGACAAGAAGCTTCATATCAAGAATGAGTAGAATCACTTTACAAGTTTTGATACACGAACTTTAAAGTTTGCTCAGATTTTACTCTTACGCACAAACAACATGTGGGATGAGCATACTAACCCACGTAAGCTTAAGCGTACCTTTATAGTTGTTTGAGCTGGATATGTTGTAGCTGCTGACTACGGATTCATCAACAAGAGTTTAATGAACACATCAAGACTCAAAGGAGAAGTTGAAGAATTCAAGAAATCAAGAGATACATTTGGTTAGTACTTCATTGTATATTATTTGAATCCATGTGTAAATTGGTTTTGTCACTAAAATTGACAAAGGGGGAGATTGTTAGGACATTGTCCGGTCAAACCCACTAGCGTTGGTATGTCAAGCTAGTTGCCAGTTTTAGATGTCGAAAGTCAATTCTTGATTTAGCCTACTAGAGTTTAGATTTTTGGAATTGGGATATAGACAAAGTAGTAGAGACCTTGAAAACTAAGACTGTAAAGACAAAAAAAAAATGAATTAATCTATTTTTCTTCATCGTTAGTAGGAGTTATGACTTTTATGGAAATTCTTCTATTCTACTTTCTCTATTCTTTTGAAATATAGTAGACAAAATAACGAGTGAGAACAGAGACTTGTGTAACGTGGCCTTGTGTCATGACCAGTGGTCATGACTAGTGTTTGTTCCCACAAATACTGTGAGTACAAGAATGAATGAGATAGATTCGGTGCCATGTGCCATTACAATGGTTTGTGTTAGGGCATTGTCCGGTCAAACCCACTAGCGTTGGTATGTCAAGCTAGTTGTCAGTTTTAGGTGTCAAAACTCAATTCTTGATTTAGCCTACTAGAGTTTAGATTTCGGAATTGGGATATAGACAAAGTAGTAGAGACCTTGAAGACGAAGACTGTGAAGACAAAGAAGACATCAATTATTCTTCATCGTTAGTAGGAGTTATGACTTTTATGGAAATTCTTCTATTCTACTTTCTCTATTCTTTTGAAATATAGTCGACTAATTTAGTAGTGATAATAGCGATTGAGATCATATTCTTGTGTAACGTGGCCTTGTGTCATGACCAGTGTTTGCTCCCACAAATACTGTGAGTACAACAATGAATGAGACAGATTCGGTGCCATGTGTCCATTACAATGGTTTGCTTGCAAACTATTAGTTGGATATGGATGAATCTAAAGGAGTACTCTTGAGCAAAGAGTCCATGGATTACAGCTGAGGACGTACACACGTCTAAGTTCTGGCTAAGCCCAGTACTTCCAGCGGAATCCAGATTTGACGAAATCTGACAGGCGGACGGTTCACGAACCGGTTCGCAAACCAGAAACTCGGAAATCTTCTGAGTTCCAAAGTGACTGAACATTTCGCGAACCTGTACGCGAATCCAATGTTGGTTACTTTGCTGGTGTCGGATTTAGTGGATATTCTTTCAGAATTTCACTTGAGTCAAACTCTAAACTCCTTTATCTCTTAGGTGGACTTGTATATCACATAAATATCTTTTATGGTCCATCTAACGATCCTCAATGAGTCAATAAGATAAGATTATCTCTGGTCTATTGGATTTCTATCTTGAAGTGTTTTTGAGCTAACAAAATACTTGGCAGATAAACTTAAAAAGAATTCCAATTGAGATTAATCTCTATTACTTGGTTGGCAAGTTTAGGGTTTCCTAGCTTAACTTGTGGGACAAGTAATTGATTGCTTTATTCCAAAGCAACCTATCTTATTGAGTGTTATAAATAGAGGTGTCTACGGACAAATACCGCAAGCATCAAGCATACGTGAAGGTCCTTAGGGAAGGTAGCGTAAACTCTTTTCACTTCGGTGAACGCTTGTTGTGGTATAGTCATCCTCTATAGGTTGCAGCTCCTCTGGGAACTCCTAACGACTATAAAAGACTTCTCTTGAGAATTGGGAAGCACAAGTAGGAGATTGAGACCATATTTGGTTGAAATCGGATTAACCTGTAACCTTGGTAACCTGATCACGTTCTTGTCTATTCCATAGCTAGTCCGTCTCTTCTGCTATACGGCTATTCAAGAACTGATACGTTACACACAAGGTTGAAAGGTAGCAACGCACGGCTGCACTCGGTATTGTAAGACCTAGTTAGCTCCAGTTATACAAGTTTCTTAAGTGATTCTTCGTGTATAACTGAGGTAGAGATAAGTTGGGCATAGCTTACTCAGTTTGCTTGTCAGCCCCGATTTGTGAAGTAGATTTCCGTATGACCTGGATTTAACAATCCGAAGGAAGTCAACTTGTGTGTGGTAAACTGATAGAGGACAGTTAGACTATACGTCAACAATTAGGTTGCAAAGCCAGTATTGCTGACACAAGCCTTTGACAGCGGTCAAAGCAACTTCTAGGCCTGTAAAGGACGTCAGCTGGGGGAATCAAGTGCGTGACGATCTGTGGGGGATCTAGAGACGTAAGGAGTGCGACAGTAGCCAATTCGCTTGGAGGGCTTGAGTTGGTCTCTGCTACATCCCAGACCGAAGTCTTATAGTAGGCTAGTGTTTGTAGCCAGTTTGTATTGGGCGGTGTTCAATCTGGACGAGGTCCCGAGGTTTTTCTGCAAGGCAGTTTCCTCGTTAAAAAAAATCTCTGGTGTCTTGTGTGATTTTACTTTCCGCATTATATCTCTGATAATATAATTAAAGCACCAAGTAGTACGTTATCCAATAACTGTAGAGTTTAACTCCAGAGTCCCAACTTTGTCGAGTTGATCCCCAAGATCACAACTCCAGTTATTAGAGTTTGGATATTGATTTTTGAGATCGTCCAAACTTAAACCATAAGACTCACGAGCCAAAACGAAAAGTTGGTAGTATTTCTGTACCCCTCCTTTTTCAATATGTACAACTTTGTTTGGCGTGGTAAGACCTGATAGTTTCATTAGTGTAAGAAAATATCATAGTTCTTCACTTTTGAGGTAGAGTCGAGTTCTGCATCATTTACTTAGGTTAACTTGTCAGACCTAACTCATAAAGAGATTTCCGTATGACCTTGATCGTATCTAGAGGAAGTCATTTTTCAAGTATTCTATCTTTGCAGGACAAATGGAGTCCTAAATCCTTTAGCTGCGGTTAAAGCAACTCCTAGGCCTGTAAATGACTTCAGCTAGGGGAATCAAATGCACAGGGTTTGTGATATCCAAGAGACGTAAGGAGTGCGAAAATAACTGAATCACTTGGAGGGATTTAATCGGTCTCAACTACATCCCAATCTGAAGTATGATAGTAGGCTAGTGTTTGTAGCGGCTTAATACTGTGCGGTGTTCAAACTGGACGATAGGTCCCGGGGTTTTTTTGTTGGATTGTAGTTTCCTCGTTAATAAAACTTTTGTGTCTTGCTTTACTTTACTTTTCGCATTATAATTCTCTGATCTATTATAATAAAGTAAAAACAAGTTGTACGGTATAATCAACTTGCAGTTAATTTCAAATCTTGAACAAAGATATACAAAGTCTTGTTTTCGTAGGAATTAGTCTTTACGACTCAACTCAGGTTAAAATTTTGGATATTGATTTTTTATATCGTCCAACTTTTTCCATCTAGTTCACGAACTAAAAAATTGGTGGTTTTCATTATCAATGGCCTAAACACCCTACTGAAACCAGAGTACTTCACCGATTATTAGTAGAGTTAATAAAGTATTAGTATGGTTAAAATTAGATTAGTGAGAGTAAAGTTGTAAATTAAAGTTTGTGTATATCAGAGTTACTTTAATACGACTTGCAATTGAATAATACATTCACAATCGCAAGATTTTGGTTATTTACATTGCTAATGTGGTGTTTTTCATTTCTAAAGACGCATTCACAATTTATGAGGTTTTCATTACAAACCTTTCAAATTGTGGATGATATACTTTTTATCTATGAAAGTTTCTAACCCAGAGTCGGCAAGATTTATGATTAAAACGTTGCCCACTGCATATGTGATGACAAATACTATCCGCAACTGACAAGGCTTTGATCATAAACCATGCCGATTGTAGATGGTGATATCCATTTGCAGTGGCAGAGATTAAGAACATAATTAGTGGTGGCTTGGCTATATTTTAGTCCGGCATTAAGCCTAAATTTAGTACATTGCGCTTAAGCCCAGCCAGAATAGTAGTTCTATAAAATGCGCTGATTTTGGGGCTGCAGAGTTTTCCTTGGGGCTGCAGAGGGTGACAAAATAGGGTCATCAAAAATCAAAACCAAAAACCCCTTATAAAACGTGACAGTTTTACCCTTTAGTTTTAGTTTAGTATTAGTGTTTGATTATCATCAGATTAGTGGTAATCATGATTATCATAATCTATATTGTTAAGTTTATAAAAATTTAGAGAGAGAAATTTATTTGTTTTAGAGTTGATTTAGAGAAAGAAGGAGAGAAAGGAGAGAAAAAAAAAAACTTTGTTCTTCAAAAATCTCTAAGTTTTGAATCACTCAACCAAAATGAGTGATTCAAACACCGATTTGGAGCTACCTGAGACTCCAATAGATTACAACAACAAAATCTACTGTCCGAACGAAGGTGAGGACTCTACATTGCATTATTTGTTGAGTGGAAAAGTGTGGTTAACTCAAGAAACCCAAGAATCACTACAAGATCTCCAAAGAGACAAGTATCAACAAGATTATGAGGATGAACTAGCTTCTAACACCCAGGTATATCTTTTCTTGTGATTTTTTTGCATGTAATCATCTTTAGTACGTGGATCTGTGTGATTTTTGTGAGTTTCCAGGCTCTATTTACGCCTTGGATTGACCTTGAATCTGAGGCGTAAACCAAATTTACGCCTCAAGATTCTTCCCAATTGAGGCGTAAAAACTGAAATTTGGGGAAAATAGCCGTACAACAGTTTTACGCCTAGGACGACAACCTGCCATTGAGGCGTAAACTGCATGGAAATATTGAATACACCGTTTACGCCCTAGTAAGTGAGGCGTAAAAATCTTATTTACGCCTTGGTTTTTCTGTTTACGCCTCAATATTTCTTGACACATTCTTTATATACGTCTTGCTTATTGAACCGTAAAAATATGTTTTTCATCAAATACTTTCTAGTGTTATTTACGCCTCAATTGGAGCATGGAAAACCAAGGCGTAAATGTACCCTTGCAAAAAATTTATGAAAATCCCAGGCTTACGCCTTGAGTTATAAGGCGTAAATTTACCCTGACAAATTTTTTAAAAAATCCCCAGGTTTACGCCTTGGTTAGTAAGGCGTATCCAAGTTTACGCCAAGATTTACCAAGGCGTAATATTATTTATGGTTTAGTTTTTGAGGCGTAAATTATGTATGGTTTCTAATCTTTGTTCGTTTGGTTTATAGGTGGTTCCTTACATTGAATCTATTGCTACCCCTGAGGAGTCTGATGATGAAGATCCTCCCATTGTGCCTATGGAGAATCAACCACGTCCTAATCAAGTGTTGCACGAAGACACTACATATCATTGGCAACCATATGTTTGTACCATGGTTGGTTTTTGCGAGTTCACCAAAGTTGTGTATTCATTGATCATTTTTCCCCATTTGTGTGTCCTCACTTGTTGTGTTCCCCATTTGCGAGTTCACCAAACTACATAACTGCTAGTTTTTGCAAATCCCCAAAATTCAAAATTCAAAAAAACTATCCGTTGGGTACTCATCTTTATAAATAGACTCTTTCACAAACATTCATTTTCATAGATAACTCTTCTTCTCAAACCTTCTTCCTAAACCTTCTTCTTCCCAAACCTTTATCTCAATCAATCTACAATGTCAAGCTCATCGTCAAATGAATCCAGGAGGCCAACTCGATCACCACAAGAGATACTATCTTTAATACGCAAACCAAATGAATCAATCTCAACACCTCCTCCAGCATCTCCTCCTCGTAGACGTTATCGAAACATGACTGATAAGTTTGTTCATCAGTACTACTATACGTGTTCTCCATCTCAAAAACCATTATCTCCTCCTCCATCAACACGAATCAAACCAAGCTTCGCTCCATTTACGTTGGAAGAAGATCTACGTCTTTGTAAAGACGTGATCCACTATTATGGATTACAAAAAAGTCGTGGGGATGTCAAGTGGAGGTCCCTGTTTAAGTATATCGAAGATGACTTCAAGTTTCAAAACCAATATGTGCGCGATGCAAGAGGCCTCTCAGAACGATGGTGGAAAATACGTCAAAACGTTCATGATTTTATGCACTTGGGGAGATTGGCCCGAGATTTTCTTGGGAATGATGTTACGGAGGATGAAGTTTATGCCAGGACTTTGAAGGTATGGAAACAAAGTAAAGGAAAGGATTTCGAGTACGAAGCACATTACCATGAGCTAAAGGATTTTCTCAAAACCTTCGAAGTATTATGAATCCTTTGTTTTTGTTTTCAAACTTTAAACTCTTAATCTATGTATGCAATGCTTTGTTATGTGGTTATGTTATTTGTTATGTTTGGGAATCAATATGCAGGTCACATTCGGCCTCAAAAAGGGAACTATTGTGGAGGCCGAATGTTTATTCGGCCTCTAAAAGGAAACTATCGTGGGGGCCGAATGTACATTCGGCCCCTAATATGAAACTATAGTGAGGGCCGAATGTGGAGCACAGGAGTTTGAAACATTTGATTACCTATATTCGTTGTAAACAGACTTACAAACACAACGATTGTATATAATCGGCCAACACTGGATATTGTATTAACCGATTATTATCCTGAAATACACTAACTACTATCACATGGTTATGGAACAAAATAGGAAGCATCAATACATGAACAAACATAACAAACATACATTCATAACCAGAAATTCAACGATTTAAGTCAACCATACATTCATAACCAGAAGTTCACCATCATAGATGTCGATAACATAAAATAAACTAGAACACACAATACCAAAACACATAATAAAACTCAACCAGTGAAACCAGTTCCAAACCCTGTTCGACTGCGGATTAGTTCCCAGCTCGGTCCGCCATTGGCCTCAACAAGTGGACGGAGACGTGCAACTTCAACGCAAAGTGTACAACCACAAGGAAAAATTAACACACCCTCACCAACCCATTACGAGGTACATTTGCTTGCCATTCATCATGATCGACAAATCTTTCGACTTGCTGAGGAAGAAAATCACGATAATCCCTATGCAGGCCAGGAGCATATTCCCCACGCAAATGCTGTGGTCGTGGAAGAGGGGGATCAATGTGTTCATCCCTTTGACGTCGTGTTTCAATCACGCGTGGATCATCCTCATGAATTGGTGCTGGAGGTTCATGGTAAAGCACAAGTGCAAGGTTCGATTCATCTTCACGAATTGGTGGTGGGGGAGGGCGGTCAATGAGTTCGTTCCTTTGACGTCGTGTCTCAATCACAAGTGCATGATCAGGGCGCATTGGTAGTGGGGGAGGTTGATAAATCACAAGAGTTAGATACTTGTCACTATCATTTCGAGGTGGGGGACTGACAACAGGGGAAAGATCATCTCCTCTCTTCTTCTTCTTCTTCTGTTTATCTTGTTCCCTAAACACATACACAAACAACACAAATAAACAACCAACCATTGAGCTAAACTAAATGAGAGACAGAATTGTTTACGCCTAAATTATACAGTTTACGCCTTGGTTGAGTAAATTACGCCCCAGTTCACCAAGGCGTAAAAATTGGTTGCAAAATAAAAAGTCACAGTAGGAAATTACGCCTTGTTTCAGGGATTCAAACCAAGGCGTAAAAAAAATTTACGGTTTGGTTTTGATGTTTACGGTGTAGATATTTGTGAGCACATTCCAAACTAAAAAAAACCAATGTTTTACGCCCTGGTATACGAAGGCGTAAAATTAACTTGGCAAAAAATTTAAGGACATTCAAATTTTTTTACGCCTTGGTTTTATAGGCGTAAACTTATGGTTTACGGTTTGGTTTTGAAGTTTACGGTGTAGATTTTTGTGAGCACATTCAAAAAATTTTACGCCTTGGTTTTATAGGCGTAAACCTAACTTGGCCAAAACTAGGGCATAGTTTACGCCTTGAATGCAAGGCGTAAACATTTTACGCCTAAATTGATGAAGAATCTCAAGGCGTAAAAACTTGTTTACGCCTTGAGATTCATATGAAAACCAAACCGTAAACATCACTGAGGCGAAAAAAAAACCCCCAAATCCATGATTCTAACCTAAAAAACAATGAAAACATGATACAAAACATGGGTTTGTTCAGAATTAGTACCTGAGACGCATATTGGCTTCTGTAGACTGATTACAGGCCAAATCAGTGGACGGATTGATTTCTGCGTCGAGTTCGTCTTCTTTCTCAGTTTCTTCCGCTGTGCGTTGTTGATGATTTAAGTAGGCTCTTGCTATTCCAGGATCATCTGTAGTGTCTCTCAAGGTCTGTTTTGTTCTCGCCATGTTTGAATTTTATTCGATACGATGAATTTTTCGTATCGGCGATGAATCGAGACGAGGAACGTAAAAGAGGCAACTGTTTTTGAAGAGGAGAAGAAGAAAGGAGAAAAGAAAAGAAACCGTAAGAAGGGGGAGGAGAGGATAAGAAGGATTTGTTTTAGTTTTTGTTTTTGTTTTAGGATTAGGGTTATAAAATTTGGGTTATTAGTTAAAATTTGGGGTGGATTAATCTGTAAGGGTATCTTAGACTTTTCATACCTTTTTGGACATCCCTTATAACTATCCTTTGGATGGTTTTATTATTTTGAAGCCCCAAAGAAAACTGTGCAGCCCCAAAATCAGCACATTCTATAAAAGTCTTTTTGGGCTTTAACCATAAACGTTGCCAATTGTGGGTAAAAATATTCATTAGGTGCACTGCCTAGCTACTAAATTAGGGACCTGCATGACTAAATGAATAATAGACTTGAGTTTTTAGGGAAGATTTTTTTTTTTTGAAGGAAAGGACTGCATATATAAACGTCAAAGCATTACATAGGTGTTTACAACCAATGATGAGATGTTTCCAAAAACAAAGTAAACAGCCTCAAAAATAACTTCCAAAAAAAGTGTAATGCTCCTAGTTTCCATTGGTGTCGAAAGGAAGGTCGAGTACAAGAAACTAGCTTGAATCCCCGAAGCCGAGAGCCAGATGACCACAAAACCAAACCATTGAGTTGTTGCCATGCACCAAAGGTTGACGGCAACTGGCCATTTACAAAAATAGCCTGACGTAATGTATCCTTTAAGGCAAAAAGGAATTACCCCATAATGATGAAAACCTTCTTCTTTCTCATCCCGCCATAGCTTCAAAAGATTGTCACAACTCCATGATAGATCTACATACTTCCCAAATTTCAATAGGACACAACTCATGATGCAGAGAAAAAAAACTAACCTAAAAGCTTGCATAGTAATCCTACTACTGATACTAATATAACTAGTGCTAAGAACCCATATAGGAGAACCCAAACAGGTTGGATTCCAAACAACATGACCATGAACCATCATCTTCAATTCCCACTGCTAAAAATGAAGATGATTATTGTAAGAACCCATTAGGCAGTCGAGTGCCCAGTAGTAGGCACTCGTAATTCATTTGCCATAACATAAGCCACATCAACTTCATCAATAGACACCTGCCAACCTGGTGAAAAAACCCATTAGGGAAGATCATATAGACACATGCTAACAAAATACTAGAGAGAAAGGCGTCAAACAAACGAATAAGCAGGTCGTATGTTATGGTTGGTCAGTGAGCACATTATACTTGCTCCGTCCCTTAAAAATTGAGATATTTGGTTTTTGCACAATTTTTCATGTAAGAAGAAGAGAGGGAGATTTTCAGGGATTCATTTCTAATTATATCCTCATCGACAACAAAATAATATAATTTAGAAATAACAAATATCGTAGAAAAGCATTTAAAACACCCATGTAAAATTTTAAAGACTATCAAATTCTACATACTTCTTATACTAAAATTTAGTGATAAATTAACCAAAGAGGTTGCTTTGGATAGTCACATTGTTTATTTGGAATAGATCAACTTTTGTGGGATAAAATTTTAAAATGAATAGCTCAACTTTCATGGAACTAAGGGAATATATCTTTTTAGAAGATAGTTAACGGTTGATTTGACAAAGTATACAATTCAAGCATAGTTGCTTAACTTCTGGCTTCCAAGGGTTTCAGACAGCTTATAGATCAAAATCTTATCTTTCAATTCATCTAATTCTGGTAGAAGCAATAATTTTGATTTTCTTAAGCGGGACTGGTCGACAACTGCATTCCATGATATACGACTTCTAGGTTCTAGCACTTCTGGTTATAAACATAGGCCTATGGAAATCATTTTGGGCCTATCACTTTTAAGCCTATATTTAGGCTAAGTCTAATGGGGATTCAACTTCCCTTAAAAAGTAGCATGACACATCAGCAAAGTAGCACTCCCAAGTCTAATGGGAAGTGCTAGACACATCAGCTAAATTCTACTTCGGCGCTGAATTATATAGCGGTGGGGCACTACATGATAAAGCGCCAGATAATCTCAGCCATCAGATTTGGAACATATGTTATTAGCCATCAGATCTAGTGAGAATATTCGTTTAGGCGCTATATCATTGAGCGCGAGTTCACTTTTTGGGCGCTACATCATTGAGCGCCTAAGTAGAATTCAACTTCCACTTCCCTTATTTAAGGGAAGTGGAAGTTGAAGTTGGGGTTTAGGCCACGCTTTTAAGGGAAGTTGAATCCCCATTAGACTTAGCCTAAGATGTGCTGTTCTTGGGACTGCAGATTTTTATTTGGGACTTCAATCCACTGAAACTATCCAAGCTGTATTTTAAGGGGTGACTAAATTATCCTACAAAAAAAGATTTTATTTTATAACAAAATTCCATATATATACTTCATCTTCTTCATTTTGTTGCAATTTTTATCACCACCACCTCTATACTATCCACCGCTAACACTGTTGCCGCCTCTGCCGCCGCCGCCACCAACTCCTTTACGATTGCTACAACAGCAGCAGAAAAAAAAAATCAAAAATTTGTATTGAGTTCTTCGTTCCTACTTGATCGATTTATGTTTTCATTTTTATATATTAACCAATTGATTAATATTGGATCCACTACCCAAAAAGTCCTTACGGACCGCGAGTTGTCTGAAGATGGACATAAAATGTGAGAGGAACAGTGCCATTTGGGCCCCCTGCTAACCGGGGCCTCCTCCTCCCTCTCAATTCCTCTTTTTTTATCAGATGTCCCTGAAGGGACTCCTCCTCCCTCTCAAATTTTCTGTCCGTAGACCGGAAAGCTCGGTCTGTGTAGAAGCGCTGTACCAAATTTTTTATATTGGGCACAGTTTTGATTAGTCGTTTCACCCTAACTAGTTATCTTGTTTGGTTCTCTCAACAACAATTAACCAGTAACACCCATAATCATTGTAATTTGTCTGCTCAATCTTCCGTGCTACCTCCTCTCGATGTTTCTAGGTTAGCTCAAACTGCTCGTATCTCTCTCACTCCAAACGAGGTGGTTATTACATTCAATCTCTTAATCAAATTCTTTGTACTCGGTTGATTTCTATGGTGGTTCGTTTTTCTTTCATTAAATTCAACTATTACTAATTTACAGCACCACCAGGTCCACCACCATCACCCCCAAAATCCTAAGGAATTTCTCAAACCCAAACATCAACTGCATCGATCTGTGATGGTCTTCCGTCCAGAAGATATTTACGCCTTGGTTAGGGTATTCAATTCAAGGCGTAAATTTAATTTACGCTTCATATTTCAAATTTTACGCCCCAAATTCTTTTTTTACGGGTTGGTTAGTCTATTTATGCCTTTTTTTTTTGTGAGCAAGCTCCCTCTTATTCACGCCCCAAATTTTTTTTTACGCCTCAATTTTTTTTACGCATCCAATTTTTTTTTACGCCCCAATTTTTTTTTTATAAATAACCCTATTTTGTTTTTGAACTGCAGTCCCAAAAACAACACATTATCTAGGGGAAGGGGGATGTGGGAGTGGGACGTTTAAAATGAGTGAGAATACTTGACTACCAGTAGTACTACTTAAACATTAAAGTCTATTCAAATCATTTCAAACCTAAAACCCGACTATGTCTATCGATTCTAACCATGTCTATTCATCTAAAAGAGATTTCATTCTCCCATTTTTCTGATTTATTTATATATTCAAAATGAAAATTATAAAAAAGATAATAATTTTATGGGTTAAACCAGAATCAACCGGCATGTTCATAGTCGATCAATATGCACATGCACGACGAACGATTGTTTATGATGTTTTTTTATGGCTGAAGAACAACAACCCAAAATCGGCAAATGTAGAAATCCATACGGACCATTCGGGATGATGCCCAATTTTAGGCTATAATCTGCTAATATGAACTTCCATACACATCGATTCTGGTGTAAATATAAAAAAGATGAAGAACTTGGATTTAGAATCGACTGATATGTTACGACATATGTGCTTGTCTAGTTTTCGCTTTCAAAATGAAGAACCTTAAGAACAATCGACAGGTTTTTCTTAAACTCAAAAACTTTCTAGGAGCTTTGATTTTTTTTTTCTTGTGGTTTAACCACTTACTAGTTACTACTATAATACATAATTTAATCTCAGTCACCTCCTTCTTCACTGTAAGTTTGCTACTGAACTATGTGCAAAGTTTCTGTCTGCTCTTCAATGCTGCTTTACCATTCATGCTGAAGTTATACCAACCCTGCACTCTTGGTACATGAAGTTAGGAGACCAAGCTAGCACAACTGTGTGGAATTACCTACCTGCTGTCATTTTGTGGAATATCTGGCAGGAAAGAAACAATAGAGTTTTTGGAAGGAACCATTGTTCAGTTGATACTGTCTTTGAGAAAGCAAAGTACAACTTATACACTTGGGCTTTGGTTATTAGGGACTTTGAAAACCTTGATTACAACTCCGCAATGGTCAATTGGCCAAGTTTGTACTTTAATTCCGATTAGCTTTTTTTGCATCTAGTAGCCTATTACTAGTATGCTCTTGCTTTTGTAATTCCAGGGTAAAAAAAAAAAGAGTTTTCTTCCTCCATGAACTAATTGAAGTAGAAGACGAGACCCGGAAGGTTGATTTTCTTCACTTCATGCTGAGACCCCTGAAAAACGAATCGGGGAAGTTGACATGTCACGTGCACCTGAGGAATGTTTGTTGGGACATCAGTTGACAAAAAAAAATAATGCTGGCTATGGGGTTCGAACCCATGCGCACTTGTGTGCAGAAGATCTTAAGTCTTCCCCCTTAACCACTCGGGCAAACCAGCTAGTTGACCATAT
>JAJJMA010089989.1:0-14708 GCA_023529015.1 Papaver nudicaule
AGAGTGTCTTGAATTAACTTCATGTCTGTTTGTAGCGTAGCTACCTTCTCCTCAGTAGTCTTCGGAGTATCTTCACCCTTAGGTTATTCGCCTGTCTTCATCCTAGGGTTCCTTGTCCTCTTAACGTCTTCCTGCTTTACGAGTAACTCACCCAGCTTCTTGTAGAGAGATCTAGTGAAGACCATAAACCACAGTACTTCCCTATAAAAGAAGCTAACTAAGCTCTGATACCAACTTGATACGTATAATCTCCGTACTCTTGATGACTAGAGTTATTAGGGCGGAATTCGAAATAACTATAGACGAAAGATAGGTAATACGTAGCACAAGGACAGTATTACGAAGAAATATATCTTCTCTACATTATGAACAAGACAATATTACAATTCTCTCTTTCAGGCTCACAATCTGCTAAGCTTGCTTTTGCAATACAATGATTACCTCACAAACTTCTTCTATAGATTTACTAGATGCCTATGGTCTTCGGTGTCCTAAGCTATGCGCTAGGCACCTCTATATATAGTGGTTCGGGTTTCCCCAAAACCTCATAGGAATCTATTTCCTAATCTAAGAATCCTTCCTTAAAAAGAATCCTTCTCTATATAGGAATCCTTTCCTAAATAGAGTTCTTCCCTCAATTAACTCGAGGTCGACTAAGATCCTAAAGAGACTAGGATACACCTGTATCACTTGGTCTGTCATTTTCGAAGCAATAAATGCCAGAGCGTCCGCATGCCTGTTATCCTTCCTGCATATATGTTGAATTTTTAGATGCGGGATCGTTGCCATTAATCTCCTTGCTAACTTCTTATATTTTGATAAGGAATCGTTTGATTGGTAGCTGCCATCAAGTTGGCGTACTACGAGCTGAGAATCTGTAATGATTCTCGCCTCTTGAATTTCCATTTCTATCATATATTTTAAAGTGTGGATCATTGCCTCATATTCTGTTTCGTTTGTTGCCTCGAATTCCAATCGAAGTGCGTATACTATTCGTTTTCCTTCTGGCGAAGTGAAGACTATTCCAACTCCTTGACCATCGCTGTTTACCAATCCATCAATGAATATTTCCCAATGCCGAGGATGACATTGGTCTAGGAGATCTGCTGGTCCCTCTTCGTCCTCGATTCCCAGTATTGGCTCTTCTTCGTAGACTTCTTCGATTGGGAATTCGACTAAGAAGTCAGCTATGATTTGTGATTTTAATGTCGTTCGAATTTCGTAGACCACGTCATATTGACCTATTTGAGCGTTCCATTTTGCAATTCTTCCAGCCGCCTGTATGTTTTTAAGAATAGATTCAATTGGTGTTTTGGTTAGGACAATGAGCTTGGAAATACGCCCGAAGCTTTTTTGTTGCTACCACTAACGCAAGTATGAGCTGCTCCAGCTTGGTGTAATTTTTCTCGGCCTGGAATAGTGTCCTGCTGATATAGTATACCGACTTTTCTTCTCCCCTGGTGGTTACGAGTACTGCACTGATGGCATCCGAGTTGGCCGCAATATAGAGTCTCAAATCTTCATCTTTTTCCTGGCGCTGCAGAGCTGGTAAACTTGCTAAGTAATTTTTGATTCCTTGGAATGCAGCTTCCCTTTCGTCTGTCCATACGAATTTTTCCCTTTTTCCAGAATGCTAAAGAAATTTTTGCATCTATCCGAGGATCGAGCAATGAATCTACTAAGGGCTGTCAACCTTCCATTTAGTGCTTGTATGTCTTTTATGGTTGTGGGTGATGGCATTTCTCGGATTGCTTGCACCTTTGACGGGTCTGCTTCGATGCCTGTTTTCGTAACGACATACCCTAAGAATTTTCCCGAGGTGACTCCGAAGATGCATTTTGCTGGATTGATTTTCATGTTGATTTGTCGCATCTTCTCCAGTATCTCTCGTAGATCTCCAACGTGGGTTTCTGCCTTCTTGCTTTTCACCAGCATATCGTTTACGTACGCTTCTACAGTCTTCTTCAGCCAAGGACGAAAGATATTCTCCATTTCTTTTTGGTATGTAGCACCGGCATTCTTTAATCCGAACGACATTCTAGTGTAACAGAATAGTCCATTAGATGTTAAGAATGCCGTGTGTTTTTGATCTTCCTCTGCTAAAGGGATTTGATTGTAGCCAGAGTAGCCGTCCATGAAGCTTAGTAATTCGTGTCATGTTGTTGCGTCCACCATTTGGTCTATGCTCGGAAGTGGGTGTGGGTCCTTGGGGCATGCTTTGTTCAAATTGCTGAAATCGATGCAGATTCGCACTCCCTTGTTTTTCTTTGGAACAATGACCATATTCGAGATCCAATCTGCATATTCCATTCTCTTGAAAATTCCTGTTGCTATCATCTTATTGAGCTCGGATTCCACTGCCTCCTGATATACGTCTGCTAGCTTCCTTGGCTTCTGCTTGAATGGTCGTACCGAAGGGTTGATGTCTAAATGGTGGCATGCTAAGCTTGTATCTATTCCCGACATCTCGCTCATTCTCCAGGCGAATACGTCTGCATATTCTTTTAACAAGTTTTTCAATTCCGCACGCTTCCCCTCTCCCATTAATGTTCCAATTTTCACGATTTTCGGCTCCTCAATAGTTCCAATGTTCACGTCCTCGGTAGGTTCTGTCGGAGTGAAGTTTGGCGTCTCTTCGTTCATTGCACTAGGATCCTTCAGAGCTTCTTTTGTAATTGCCCCACTGTCCCCTTTGATTACTTGGTTGATTTCCTTGCTTATGATTTCTGCATTGTGTTGTCTGTACCGCTCTCTTCGATTGCGCCTCGCATACCTTCGTTGTTCGATGTCCTTTTCGTGACATGCTTGTGACTCCATGATCTCACCCTTGATTTCACCCATTCCCCTAGAGGTTGGGAATCTAAGTTTTTGATGTAGTGTATAAGGTACCCCCAAGATCCCGTGCAGCCATGGTCGTCCCAAGATAGCGTTATAAGGTGACTCGATATCTAGAACGCAAAATGTGGTTTGCAACTTCATCAAGCTTACGTAAATTGGTAATGATACGTCTCCCTTCGGCTTCAAAGCTCTGCCGTTAAATCCATAGATTGTGTAGTCCGATGCCATCAGCGGGATATTTTAGAAGAATTACATGTATGCCATTCCGAAGAGGATGTCGACAGAACTCCCCGGATCGATCAATATTCTCGACATCCATTCTCCGTTTACACTTGCAGCAATCACCAAGGGAGTGTAATTCGACCTGTCTTCGGGAAGATCATCTGTCGAGAAGAATACTGGTTCCAGCTGCCATGGCTCGAATTTCCTTGCCTCCTCGACTATCATTATTTTTTTCCCATCATTGTCTCTTTTATGGATTCTTCCCGTTATGTTACTTCTTGAGCTGATGTTTTTTCTCGAATGTACCACCGAGTTTCAATGGGGAGTATGTAATGTGGCTTCAGTTTGCGATTCCATTTGGATAAGCTGTCTCGACGTCATTTTCTTGTGAAAGCGACCCTACAAAATATAACCGACAAGTGAGGTCCACAACTTGTTTTATGCTTTAATGGCCTGTTATGTATGGTACAATTATTCTGTTTTAGAGGTTCCCTTGTTTTATGCAACCCTACTTGTTTTCAGTTTTTTGCAAATCCCTTGACGGTTATTTCCTATAAACTGTTTTGTCCAGATCTACCTTCCAAATATGAAGGTTTTTCCCTTACCCTTTCTTTGATAAAGGACACTGAGTGGGTCTAACAGTTGCAAAACTGCTTTCTCAGCATAAATCTGGTAAAGAAACCCTAAAATATCCTTGAGATATTTTCTAAAACAGGAATTGTGAGCGAGATTCTAAGGGTATTTGCTGGAAATATAAGTATCGGATTCCGAGTGGAAAAACCCATTTTCCTCTAGATTTTATGAACATTTTTTTTGTGTGTGAGAAACCTTTTTTTTGCTCTTGACTAGATCTCTGTTTTCAAAGCTTAGATTCCCTGAAATAACATCGACCTTATCGTGCTGATGATTTGCTCAAAACTTTGAGTATACTAAAGCTTAAGATCTTTAGACACCCAAGGTGATGGAGCTTATGATAATTATAGTAGTAAAAGAAAATCTTGAAAACCCTAGAAAAAATTTCCTTGAAAAATTTGAAAATCACAAATCACGGGGAAACCTAAGTTATTTTAATCAGTCCCTGTTTCTAGCGCCAAACTGTGTCGGTATAAAAATCTGCGTAGAGACTTTATACCTAACAACCATGAAATACTATCACAGATTATGATTATAACACATTACTCTAAGCCTTGATGAGTACGAGACTGAACAGTATATATATCGAGAAATGAGTTCGTATACAAATAAATGAGAAGCATAGTTAAATCACAACTGAATCACTAACTTTTGGTATTACAATACATGGAAATTATGTCCCAAAGACCTGAGGAGATACTAACCTAATCCCTCTCACACGCCTTAGGCTACACAAAAATTCCAACCTTTACAATGGCTCTCGAGCCCTCCTTATATAGGAGGAGTCGAAGGTGGATTACAGCTAATAAGACAAACGACTCGATCGTGGTGGTGTCAGACTTTGTCGAGTAAGGCGGTGGTTCTTCGTAACGCCCTCCGAGCGGTTCTGGATGTCTTGGTAGCCTAGTCTTCGGAATTACTATTCGAGGGCTTAGAGCTTTGGGTGTCGAGCTTTGTCCTTCCCTTCCAGGTTGTTTCCCACTGTAGCGCACTTCTTCCAAAATATTCGATGGTGACTACTCACTGATGTGCGAGATCTCTTCGAACTCGATATCTCATTTCGTAATTTGCTCTTTGTCAACTTACTCCTTAGCCTTAGTTTAGACACGTGTCTTCGTGGTATTTTACCCTTCACAATAGTACCAAATAGGATTTGCTCTTATGAAGAGTAGCGTTTTGGGTGGGGGGGTGGGTGGGTGGGTGGGGGTGTTTTAGGTTTTAATTAAACAAAGCAAATATAAAAGTAAATAAAGTTGTTATCAAGGATGAGAAATATGATCGATGAATCTTTCTTCGTTACTAAATCGTAAATCAAGTTATTACACTCATTTATTCTTCTTCAGATCACAGATTATCAACAACCGTAGGTTAACAAGTACGCTTAGCGAACACCAAAACTCCTTTCATCACCGAATGACAGGTACGCTTAGCCACCTGATTTTATCTGTCTAGACCACCATGAAGTACAATCTCAAGATGTAACCCAGTCAGATGCTTTAAGGTTTGTGAATACAATAAGATGATAGTATGAGTAAACTTCCAGTACGATCGGTTCACTTACTAGCATTGTTTTTACTTGCGATTGAAGGTCATTTGAAGATTGAAGACCTGAGATTATTCACTTGATATTTATCGTCCTCTCGTTAAAAGGTCTGTAAGGATTATTTCTCGATTTCGTATCTACCATTCATCAATTTAATAGTCGGTGATATTGTATATGATCCTTATAAGAATGAATGAAGATAACTCTTTGAGTCTTAACACGATGATTTATACCTTAGTGTTTCAAAGCTTTGGAACTAAGAAGTGGAATTGGGTTAAGTTCAGAAACCGAGTATCTAACAGGGTCGCGTACCTATCAGGAACCATGCTGGTGAGAAAAGTTACTGAACTCAGTCGACATAATGTTTCGCGTACCTATCACGAACATGTTCAAGTAAAAAATTCTTGAACTTGATTATGTTTATATAGTTTGCGTACCTATCACGAACTATGACTGTGATACCAAAACAAAACTTAATGTTTAAAACATGGTTCGCATACCTATCACGAACCGTACAATGTTCAGAAACTCATGTCTACTTTTTACTCTTTCGGTTCGTGTTTATCACGAACCATGTGCATGGTCTACATTATCTATCTTTTGGCACAACCTTCTTATACGTCAAGGTGAACCTTTTCAATCCTTAAGCTACTTCCGCTCTAGGCGGTTCGAGAACCTTTTGATCCCTACTCAAAGGTCATTTAAGCTTTAAGCTAGACCTTCTGAAACGATACACTTCGTATCCTCTACATATTATTGGGTATTCTTGTTGTAAAGGTTGGTCGTAATCTCGAACCTTTTATTAGGTTACGACTATTGAAAGACTTCACTTGAGGATCGTAAAGCACATGTCGGATTTGAACATCATGATCGTGTATCTAGGGTCGATTGCATTGTACTAGAATGATCAATCATCAAGACCAAGATTTGATTGAAACTTCATAAGGCTCTTTTCAGTAAGATTAAGTCCTTGAAGTTTCACTATGGTCATGAACTATACTAGGGTTGAGTTCGACAATGTTGTGAGGTAAAATCAATTAGGCTAGATCAATAAGCCTAATTGATATTGATTCGATTTCCCTGAACCTTGATTGATTAATCTAAAGTAAACCCAAAACCAGGCGTCCTGTTACAGGCATGTAGTGCTAGCCTTCACAAAGGACTATGGGGGAAACTCTTAGGCTATAAATGACGTTAGCTAAGGGAATCAAGTGCAAGGTTCTTGCGAGAGCCAAGAGATGTAGGAGCACAACGATAATTGAATTTCTTGGGGTGTTTAATTCGGTCTCAACTACATTCCAGTTTGAAGTCTAAGAGTAAGCTAGTGTTTGTAGCGGCTTAATATGTGTGCGTTCAAACTGGACGAGGTCCCAGAGTTTTCTACTAGATTGCGGTTTCCTTGTTACAAAATTTCTGGTGTCTGTATTACTTTACCTTTCACATTATATTTTTTGGGCCGACCGACCGGAGGGCCCGAAGGGAGGGAGTCCCTTTTATGGTCACTTTTTTGTCAAATGTCCAGTAACAAAATTGAATCAATTTGACAACAAAAGATTGCAAAAATTTTCAACGATGAAATGACTAAATAGTCATTATCAAATCCAATAGTGATCCTTCTCTATCCTTTTTTACTAATTACACCCATTTTTCTATCACACTATATACACCACCAATAATATCCACCACCAACACATTCCACCACTACAAACCACCGCCACCGCCACACCACACCACACCACACCACCACCATCAGAAGCTCCGCCACCACCACTACCACCAGCTCCTCCACTGACCCCCACACCATAACCATCACCAGCTCCGCTGCCGACCCCCACAAGCACCACCACCAGGAGCTCCGCCGCCAACACCCACAAGCCAACACATTCCACCACTTCAACCACCAGCTCCGCCACCAACCCCCACACCATAACCACTAACACCTCCGCCACCACACCCACAAGAACCACCTCCGCCATCAACCCCCTCAAGCACCACCATCAGCAGCTCCGCCACCACACCCACAAGCACCACCACCACCAGCAGCTCCGCCGCCAACAACAACATCTCTGCCAACACCACCTACAACAGCAGCTCTGCCAATAACACCTGTTGAGGTTCAGTTAAAGTCTGTAACTTTTGAAATTCAAAAATTTCAGCTGTTGGGGTTCGAACGAGACACGCAACTTACTGAATCGTACCCTTTACCACTGAGCCACTCTGTAATTTGTTGTCAATACTGTGTATATTCTATATATTGTTCATTTTTAACATAAATTAAAAACATTTCTTATCCTTTATTCCATGCGTTTTCTCTTATTTTTCAACCACAACAATGGTACAAGGTCGAAATCCAAACCATGCAGTCTCGTACTGAAGCCCAACCACTAGGCTACTACTTCATTTTTGTTAAGTATCGGCTATATTTTATATTTAATATAAAACTTAACAAAAAATCTTTACAACATCTTTTGTAAGAAAAAATTATTATGTAGTAAATAAACTCTTTAAGAAGGATAACCTTAATACCTTGTAGAAGAATCATCAATCCGCAACTAAGCGATAAAAAATAAGTATTTGGTTAACTTGAAATTCTTTAATTTTGGTCTCACAACAAAGAGTGGTGTGTGCAGGTCAATTTTTTCGGTCGGTCGGCCCTCCCACCGTGGCAGCGGTGTTCTAGTATGATTGATATAATTGAAGTATTGCAAGAAGTTCGTTGATTCAACCTTCGAGTAAATTCATCTCTTAGAAATTTACAAAGACTAGTTTTAGTTGGAATTCGGTTCTTGACATTACACCATATGCTCCCCTTTGTACCATAATAAAAGGGTTACTTAAAATCCAGTCTGATTTTCAGTAACAAAAAAATTCTGTTAAAAAACCTATGTTGCAATTTGGTCCTAATTTCAAAAACATTCCACAATGGTTACTTAAATTAATTAAAACAACACAATGGTTCTATTACTTTAATTCTAGTAACACAAGTTTCAATTTACACTTGTTAATTAAAACAACACAAAGGTTATGTTATAATCTTCTTTAACCCTTTGCTAACCATTATACTACCAATGATTCGATGACATGTGTCACCATTTGTAATGAAGGATTATGTTATAATCTTCTCTAACCCTTTCCTAACCCTTCAACCAACCAATGAATCGATGACACGTGTCACCATTTTATAATGAAAGGATTATGTTATAATCTTCTCTAACCCTTTCCTAAACCTTCAACCAACCAATGAATCGATGACACATGTCATCATTTAGAATGAAAGGATTATGTTGTAATCTTCTCTAACCCTTTAACACTTCAACCAACCAATGAATCGACGACACGTGTCACCATTTATAATGAAAGGATTATGTTATAATCTTCTCTAACCCTTTCCTAACCCTTCAACCAACCAATGAATTGATGACATGTGTTACTACAGGGCGCCGGAAAGTGTCAGTCTGGTCACCAGACAATGTGCCGGATTTGTCAGTCCGGTCGCCTGACAATGTGTCAGTCCGGTGACCTGACAGTGCCGGATTCTGGTCAGCTAAAAATTCATATTTATAACAACCAACAATTCAAATAACAAAATCTGCCAATTCTCATTTCAAAAGTGGTTCAAAAACATTTACAATATTCATGTTGATAACCATTTACAATGCAAACTGTTCATCTGGTTCAAACAGATTCAAAAACTTAAAAACGACAAGTAGACCATCTATCTAACTTGTATGACTCTATACTTCAGAGCTTTATAACTGTATAAGCAGAGTACACTACCCAAGCTGTTGCACAAAGAGTATAAGCAGAACTACCTAAGCTGCTGCACAAAAGGGTATTAACTCCATACGCGACACAGGCCAGACAACCCATTCACCAAGTAGAAAATCCTTAAGATTTTTTTTATCATCACCTTGAGGACGGTCAGGTAAAGAGCAGCTTGGGTCAAGAATTTCTTTAAGTGCAATCTTTTGCTCATCTTGGTAGACTTGAAGGTTGTGGCAGAACTCTCCTTCTTTACCATAAATGACAACACCTGTAACCACAGTTTCTCTCTTTCGACTGAAGAGATGAACAACTTTATTTCACTATTAGGATCCTCAAAACCAATAATTCCTAGAAACACTGGAATTCTATCAACTGGAGTTCTATCACATTGATTGTTGTTGCTGTTGTTACTGCTGGATAAAAGAAAATTTTGTAGCAGGGGTTCCATATAGATTGTAGCACCATCTGAAACAAAGTAAATTTTCTAGTTAGGTCAAAGTAATACAAGCCCAAATAAGCAACAAAAAGGAAACTTGTAACAGGGATTCAAAGTAAAGCTCCCCTGGGAAACCAATTGGGTATGCTTCAGCAATTAGGTCTCCTCCTGTGCTGCAGCACCAATTGGTTTCGATTGGGCATCCAAGACAGCAGTATCAAGGCTTACATGCAATGCTTGCTTCTTCGAGACATGGGAGGGGTATCCAAGCAATCCACCTCTGCCTTTGTTAACACCAAAAACTTCAGCTACTTCATCATTTTCAAAATCCAAAGGTGATATCAATCCTGCATCAATCATGGGCTTTCTCTTCTCTCTAAGATCCTTTACTTGTTCCTGAAATCAATAAAGTGAAGCAAAGTGTTAATCTCAAAAGTATATTTGCAAGCAATAACATAAAACTTTCAATGGACCAAGGAAAACCAGAAATAGTCACATTTTTTTTCAAGAGCAGATGCAGAAACACTTCCATCTTTCCCTTCCTGACCAGTCATCCAGGCCAAGGTTCGATCACCCTGATCAGTAGCTTTGAACCCATTAGCTTGAGCTTGAAGATACAATAGACACGCGTAATGTGAGTATGTGACTTATATTTACATAATGCATAATGTATTGACAGAACAAAGATAACCAGTATTTAGGTTTCGAAAGCTACATTTTGTTCAACAGAAACCAAAGTTAGGTTTCGGATCCTAGAGTTCATAAATGATTGAAACCAAATTAAGGTTCCCAAATCCAGATTCTATATGGCGAAATCAAAGTTTGATTTCGAACACTAGATTTTGTTTCAACAAAACCTGAACAAGGTTCGAAACAAGAAACACATATTATATTCGTAATCAAATGTTTGGTGTCGAACTTGAGAGTCCGTGTGGTCAAGAAACGTTTCAGCATCACACCTTTTTATCCTTGATGCACATGCTATATTTCCCAGTTCACATAAACCTTTAGGAAACCCCAGAGTCTTTATAATAGACCTTTTAAAACTCACATGGTCAAGACTCATTGGTCTTGATTCTCAAGTCACTGTTAGCAAGCAAACATAGTTTCGAACTCAAGTTTCTTAACGGTCAAAACTTAGATTTAAGTTTCGGACTCAATAGCTCGTGGAACCAAACCAAATTAAGGTTTCGGAAATTAAAGTCAGTTTTACCAAAACCTACATTGAGGTTTCGAACTCTAAAATCCATAAGATAAGAAAACAGGAATATGGTTTCGAAATCTAAAAGTGATATGGCATTCTAGATGTTCATATGTCGAAAATCAAATGCATAATTTCGAACTCTAGAAATCAGAGCCAAACAACAATATAGTATTCGAACTCAGAAAAACAGTATGTCGAGTGTACACAACATAAATGTGAGTCACGATCTCGATTACTTTAGCACATACGAATACATACTAATCAATCCGACAGAGTCAGACAAGGTAAGTCGAGACACAATACTATGATGGATTTAATCTCGTAATACTACAGAGACAACATCATAAACTACTATTATCCAACTCGTAGGTTTTAGAAAAAACCTTATATCACTTAGAGACAGAGAAGAAAAGAAATCGAGTATCGTGGAGTTATCTCTTAAGGCACATTGATCACAAGTAATCAAGTCATAACGTAAAGCTCAAACATTAAGTTATGTTTTGTCTTTTGTAGCACAAGTGTAAAAGATAAGGGAATCACGTTATTTAGATTCACCAACCTCTTGAATGCGAAGCTGAATATCCTCGTTTGCTCCTCGATCTTTTTCGACTCTTCATGTAGTGACTCTAAATCCCTCCAACATCTTTCACAACCTAAAGCTAACTTAATGAAATCTTTACCTAACGTGTGTTTTAAGCGGTCGAGTTTTGATCACTAAATTTGACAACTAAGCTTGACATACCAACACTTAGTGAGGTTGACTGAGCCATGCTCTAACACAGCTGTTGAGTTTGCTGGGCTTCATGATGACTGTCTGAAAAATGATTGTTTCTTCACCAGCTTTGAAAGTGATCCCAGGTGTGATCCAATGATTAGGGTAGGTTGTTGGCGCTTCAATTAAGAGACTCATAGGTTGTAGATGTTAAGTAAACTGAGGTTTTCATGGTTAGCCACCCTCTTTATTACTCTTTTTACATTTCTCTGTCGAGTGATCTATCCATCTAATTTTTTTTGCTCATGGGCAGGTTGAACAATTTGCAGGAGCATCCAAGCCAAATTGGATAATATAGGGAGGGGTACACTTCAAAACCATGAGAAATGACAATCGCCACTCCAATGTTTACCAGACACTCTGTATACTCTTCTCATCATGGTCCTTATCAAAACATTTATTATGACCGATGTACAAATCACTTGACCATTTTCAATTTAGCTTATGTTATGAAGCTTCTAATATAATGGTTAATGTACATCCAAAATCTTATCAAAAGACGATTAATTCTAGACTGACCACGCTTTACCCCGTGGCGGCATCCAACGGTTAGTCTGGATTAATCAACAGATGGTTTGTGAGCCCACCATCTAGATATTCAGGGGCCCGCTCTCTTTGTGTCACTCAATATTCTCATGATACTCTGACTCTCGGTTAGTGTAGAGCTTTTGTTAAAAGATTCCTCTTATTTAATAAACTGTGGCCCCCACTAAACATTTCACTAGCACACCAAATGTTCCCATGAGCCAACATGCTTCCCCCTTTCACATCTTAAAACATTGAAATCCTCTTTAGCATCCTTCAGACGAAATTGGTGGTAATTTACTTGATGGTCAAACAATCCAATAAGTTTCAGTTTTGTTTAACACTAGTAACACTAAGAATGATTTTTACCAATCATACGAGATTTTATCACACTAGAAGAGTCTGCTATCGCGTGTCTAGGGCAACTCAATGTTGATGGCTTCAATCTCATAACCAAGGCGTTCTATAACGGAAAGCAACTCTTCCGAGAGATGCGCGTTAACTTTTCTGATTTTGGA
This sequence comes from Papaver nudicaule, assembly GCA_023529015.1. Taxonomy (NCBI): domain Eukaryota; kingdom Viridiplantae; phylum Streptophyta; class Magnoliopsida; order Ranunculales; family Papaveraceae; genus Papaver; species Papaver nudicaule. The sequence continues at coordinate 12,457 of JAJJMA010089989.1, forward strand.
TAAACTTTGATTTATGTTAGAGGGAGAGCATAAACAGATCTGAGGAGAGCAAAAATCGGGTATGACTTAGTAACTAGGACCGATTCAAATTATTTACTATAGTTGTACAGAAATAACCTTGATAACACATGCACTTCACACGTTCACAAGTTAAACCAAAAATGGTAATTCGTTCTTAATTCACCACCGTCGCCACCACTACCATTGTACTGCTACCTTTGCATGTAACTGGAGGTGGAGAAATATAATACAATTTCTCGTCACCTTTAGAGTTTGGTATAACGTATAAGAAACATTAGCACTTATCATTTTAAAACAAGTTTGTCACTAACCTCATTGAAAAAGCAGGGGTAACGGAATACAACCAACTTTTCGTTTGGGCTCGTGAGCCTTATGGTATGGACGATCTCAAAAATCAATATCCAAATCTGATAACCGGAGTAGGATCACAAGTGATCAGTCCAACTCAAGATAAGTCTTGGTAAATCCCCTGGATGGATTATGGACCAACTCGACGGTTATGAATAACATACTTCTTGTATTTGTTTTAATTATATAATCAGAGATATAATGCGAAAAGTAAAAGCATACAAGACACCAAAGATTTTTTAACGAGGAAACTACGACCTGTAGAAAAACCTCGGGACCTCGTCCAGATTGAACACCGCATAGTACTAACTATCTACAAACGCTAGCCTATTTTAAGACTTCGGTCTGGGATGTAGCAGAGACCAACTCCAACCCTCCAAGTGAATTGGCTACTGTTGCACTCCTTACGTCTCTTGGATCCCGCAAGACCCTACGCACTTGATTACCCTAACTGACGTCCTTTACAGTCCTAGGAGTTGCTTTAACTGTTGTTAAAGGGTTATGTCAACAATATCGGCTTTGCGACCTTAATTATCAACTGTATGTTTCGAACTGTCCTCTTCAGTTTAACATACGTAAGATGACTTCCTTCGGATTGCTCCAGGTCATACGGAAATCTACTTACAAGCGGGGGCTGCCAAGTAAACCGAGTAAACTATGCCCAACTTGTCTTCACCTCAGTTGCGAAGAAGAATCATTTAAGAAACTTGCACAATTGGAGCTAACTAGGTCTTACAACACCGTGTGCAGCCGTACGTTGCTTCCTTCAACCTTGTATATAACGTATCAGTTCTTGAATAGCCTTATTGTGGAAGAGAAAGACTATAGAATATACAAGAACGTGATCAGGTTACCAAGGTTACAGGTTAATCTGATAACAACCACAGAGGAGCGTTATCGCCTACCTGTGCTTCCCACCTCTCAAGAGAAGTCTTTATAGTCGTTAGGTAAATCCCACATATGAACTGCTACCTAATAGAGGATGACTACCACAACAAGCTTACACCGAAGTGCAAAGAGTTTACGATCAATTCACAAAGAAACTTCACGTATGCTTAATGCTTGTGGTTTTCGTTCATTAACCCTCTATTTATAGCTCTCAATATGATAGGTTGCTTTGAGATAAAGAAACAAATTTATTAACCTACAAGTTAGCAAGTGTCAGTGTAAAACGTGCCCGTTACTTAGCTTGCACACAAAGAAACCCAAGGTTAATCTCAATTGGAATTCTTTTAACATTGTATCTGCCAAGTGGTTTGTTAGCTCTTAACCACTTCAAGATAGAAATCCAATGACCATGAGAACACCTTTATCTTATTGACTCATTGAGATTCGTTAGATGGACCACATAAGATATTTCGTGATAAACCAAGTCCAACTAAGAGATAAGGAGTTAGTTGTTTAACCCCGCGTGAAAATCCCAGAGAATATTCACTCGGACGGTTCGTGAACCGTCCATCTGAATTCCGACCAAATACATCGAGTCTGTGGTTCACGTACATGTACGTGTACAGATTGACGTTTTGGAACTCAGGAGTAAAATCCAGAGTCACTGTTCACGAACCGGTTCGTGAACCGTCGTTACTCAGATTAGGGATTAAACAAGATCCACTGGAAGTTCTGTTCTGGGCCAGTACTTAGACGTGTAATACGCCCTCAACTATAATATATGGACTCTGCTCTATAGTACTCCTTTAGATTCACCCAGATTCCTACATGTGATTTGCAAGCAAACCATTGCTACGAAAAATGTATTGAATCTATCTCATGTACCTAGTAAACTTAGTATGGTGGGAACACATACCAACATAACTCATGGTTATGTAGACAAGAGTACAATCTCATTCGCTATTAGTATTTCTACTAAAGTAGCCGACTATTTC
>JAJJMA010090084.1:0-11043 GCA_023529015.1 Papaver nudicaule
CTGATGGGTGTGAGTTCAGCAGATTTGGATCCAACTTGGAAGGCTTTAGAGAATGGAAACCAGGGTCTGATTTGCGTTTGATTGGACAGGGATTTTTGGTGATAGTTTTGGGTGATGGATAGTTCTATTTGGAAGATCCAGAAGCGTTGTGAACAGCTGGAAAAAAAAGGTTTTGAGAAACATATAAAATAGAGGCGCAGGAGCAAAGAAAGGATCATCTTTTATTCATCTTTGGGCCGCAGTGGAGAAAGCTTGGAAAAACCCTAAGTTTGCTTTTCATATTTTCTTTAGTTTGAAACAATTATTTTTGCAAAGATTTTATGTTTTCTTTCAAGAACATGAGTAGCTAAGCTTTTATTATTGGTTAGGGTTGATTTCAAAACCCGGAACATGGATTTATGATTGATATTCAATAAGCGATTTTCCGCAATTATGCTTCTTTATTGTTCAAGTTCTACCATGCTATTATTATTAATGTTATTTGATAGTTCAAGTTCGAAATTGAATTGTTGATAAACAATTGCTAGTTGAGATTTTCTAGATCCGTAATTGTCTTGGAGATCTCGACACAAGTAGCAATATATTTGTGTTGATGAAGGGATTTTGTTAAACACTTTTATGTAGAAATTGACATTAGTGTATGAGTCGAGCTTATGTGCTCATCACTAGGAGTAACCTATTTCATAGAATCTAATGCATTCAAGTGAGTTTTATCTAGAGAGCTTATTCTAGGTGCTCACATGAATAGAATCCTTGAGGAGAACTTATTCCTTTAGGTGAATATAGGAGATAACCGGATTAGATGAGCTTATATCTTTTCTAGGGTTGCTAATATCGAGAAGATTGTAGAGAATTAGCTTTATATCAATTTGATTCCTGTTTCGTGGTCGAGAATGATTCCTTAATCAATGTTCCTCTTATATTTGATTACATCTTTACGATTTTCAGAATTCTTATTATTGAAAGACAACAAAACCTAAACCTTGTAACAACAAAAACTCACACCTCCCTGTGGATTCGAACTCGACTTACTTTGCTACATCTTAATTGTGTTGTTTAGAATCGAGAACATATTCTTGATAGGTTTGACACCTTATCATGTTCGTTCCCTCAAAATCCTGTTTTCCGCTGGACAATTCACACGCTTCTTCCTTGGAATCCTCCCATGCTGCCCACTCTTCGTCTCTAGGGTCATGGGAAATCATCATAACGTTGTGTTTGGGCAAGGGATCCTTGTCTATTTGTTGTCGCCCGAGGTCTATCTCCCCTGCTCTCTCTTTCCTCCAAAATGCGTTTCGTACGCCATAACAGTCGAGGGTTGGGTGGTTCACCCTTCTGTGGAAATGACTGTATCGTTCGTGCACTTTGTTGACTGTATTTATATCCACAACGACGGGTGGCAAGTTAATTTCTCCATTATCGGCCCACTGATCGACAAGGTTCTTGATTTGCTCCTTAGTGCAAGGTATAGGCGCCAGGATGGGACGCTGGCTGTTGGAATTATTCCCACCCCGTCCTCCTTGTGGTACCGCGCCTTGATATTGCTGGAAAGGTGCTTGACGCTTGCTCCCTGGGGCAGGTCCACTGCTGGTAATTGCCGCGCTTAATGAATTAACCGAATTGTACCATGTCTGCTCCATATTTGCTTGCTGGAATATCCCAAGGCAATCTGATACCCTCGCCGTCGCTTCTTCCAATTCTACGAACGTTTGGAATTGAAATTTTGACAAGGCGAAACGTAGGGTGGCAGTCATCTTTCCAACACATATCTCAACCAATCTGTCTTCCGGCACATCCTCACTTAATTCGAGTGCGTGGCTTCGGAACCTCGTGATGTACTTCATAGGATCTTCATCGATCCCCATTGTTGTTCGTGCTAAATCGACCGACGTTATTCGCCTCTTTGCGGAAAAGAATTTTGAGAAATAAGCGCGCCATTTCCTCCCACGTTGCTATACTTCCTGGTTTTAAATTATCATACCAGGTATCTGCAGTGTCGGACAATGACTTCGAAAATTCCTTTAAGCATAGGTTTCCGTCTTTCGCGTGCTGGTTCATTGTTGAGAGAAAACGACCCAAATGTTCTCGCGCGTTTCCTTGCCCCGTATATACCTTGAATTTAGGCGACGTGTAATCACGCGGGAACTTGTAAGCGACTACTTCTTTTGTGTAAGGTGGGTCTAACGAGCTATAACCATGGTCTTGTTTCGCTACTCGATAGTGTTCTTCAATGTACCTGGCCAAGTCTTCTTCCGAGATCCTCCCATTTGATACACTAGGACTCTCCATTTCTTGCTGAAATTCTTTTGTGGCCGCGGGCTTCACCTTTCCGGGAACAATTCCGGCCACATTTGGTTCATCAAGAGTTCCGTTCACCGGACCGGCATCCTCTGGTGAAACCGCGCCCTCCTTCTGTCTAATCAGCATCATCAAGCACTGCTGCCTTTTCGCTTGCGCTGCAAACTCTTGTCGCATTTCATCCAAACTCGTGTCCTGCGCGTCAACAATGGTAGATGGTGCAACTTCTTTACTTCCCTGCCCTGATGTTGTTGGCGCATTTACAATTCCTACAGATATTTTTTCACTTCTTTGCGCATCGTCGGTATCGCTATCCGTTGGTTCATTCTCTATCAAAACAAAATCCTCACCCAGTGCGGGGACTCGCTCAACTTTCTTTTGTGGCGCGCTCGCTGCTTCTCGCGCTGGCTGCATTCCGCTGGACTCGAAATCAGTCTCCCGGTGTGGTCGCCAACTGTGAATGGGGTAAGATTGATAATCCGATTCGAGTCACAGGGGTAGCAACCCGGTTCACCTCATTTCTCTTGTTCTCTCTCTCTCTCAAAAGTGTAGTCTAATTTCTCTCTCCTTTTCAAAGAACCTCCCCTAATGATCTTTTTAGAGCCCTATTTATAGAGACTCCTTTTCACTCCTTGGTTGCCATGTGTTCTCTTAACCACCTATTAACATAATTGCCATCCTTTGTCTCTTAAACACCCAAGATGTCTAAACCCAAGCCCAACTAGATAGACTTGACTTGGTATGTGTCAACCTTGGGGATTCATGGTATCCCCAAGGTTGCAGTAACATACACTCACAAAAAGGAGACAAAAGTCCGAAAAGGTAAAAATGTTGTGCAGGAGTCTCCCTTCACTAAAGAGGCCAACCCTGACAATGGTGCTCCACAAAAACCTGATTCAAACATACCAAAAGAGGGTGCAAATGGGGAACATGAGGAAGGTTCAAGCAGCAGACCCATTGAGGTGGCGGAACAACAGACTCACAATGACTCGGGGAAGGAACAACAAACCCCCATCAAAACATATGTCAGGAGGACAAATGTGGCTACTTAAAACCTTGCATATCAGCTTGATTCTCAACCTTCGCCTTCATTTGCTGCACCACCACCGCCAGAAAAGCTAAGGAAAACAAAGCACATTGATCAACTGAAGGATGTGGCTTGTGGCCTCTCATTGGCACCCCCTACTTTTGAAATCCCAACTGCTAGGATTAGGAAACAACGCACTCCCAGGAAATTTTCAACACCAACGAAGATTATGACTGGTGAGTGCAAAACATAACAAACTGATATCAACAACATTCCTAACCCTTTTGACAAATCAAACACACTCGGTGATGAGAAGGAGGGGAATACACCGGCTTGGAAGATGACTTGTGTGGATGACTTAGATGTGGATGAAGACCCTGAAGCCTCGGCAATCATTACTCTTGCTTCTGGAATGCGAGCTTTTGGCGACAACCAAAGCTCGCATAAGGAATAATTGCCTTGGAACACGGTCACCAGATTAGAGGGGAGATTCTGGCTGGCTGGTTTTGGTGTTGCATCTCCCCTTATCAACTATCTCATGTTGGCAGTTACATTGCTCCTTTCCCGTGGTGGATCTTTCCTTCTTGCAGTTTTGGTTCGTGTTGTTGAGTCATGGGTGACTTTATCTTCAGTCACTTTTTCAAAATTTTGGATGCATTTTCTAGTTTATCCGTCAGCAAGGACTTATGGTCTTGGCACCATGTGGTGGTCTGGTGTCTATGCTGGTGTACGTAGGTTTGAGGTTACGAGTACTTGGATGTTTGGGTATTTGGTTTGCAAGAAATGGTCTCACCAGAAGTTATGGATGCAGCGCAACAACAACGGTTTGATAATTCCAGGGCTTGCCCGTTTGTGCAGATGGTTTGGGTTAAAGATTAGAGTTGTACTTTTACTTGTAATTGCTTACTCTCATGTTGTGATTACAACTGCAATAACGTGTAACTCTTCTCTTTCCTAGTTAAATAAAATCCAACCTTTCAAAAAAAAAAAAAAAATCCACGTCCAGACCCAAAATGCAGCGGTAAAATCCTGAAATACGCAGCTCAGGGGAATTTTAATTTTACCAAACTTGCTGGGTCATATGGATAGGCAATGAAAAACTGCATAAACGAAGAACAATCAACAGCTGAATGGTGACTTTATGGCCGCCAGCGGTGAAGACATGGTCGTTAACGACTCTAAGCCATTATGCACAAGACAGATGAAGAAAATAGTCAGATTTATGCCATATGGGTCTGTCAAACTTGTTAACTCACCAGGTAAACTTGAAAATTTGCCAGTTTGACGGAGGAGATAAAGTTTCTATCGAACGAGAGAATAAATCTCGTTCAATAAGAACAATCTCGCTTGCGATATTTTTAATATCACTGGCGAGATTGTGTATCTCGAGTGAGATTAATTCTCTCTCATGTCAAATTTTCATTCGACGGTCTAACATTCTTTGCCTGTAAATTCTCAAAATCACTCCCAATTCAACTCACAATTTCCTGGCGATCTCTTATCTTCGCCTTTTTTACTAATATATTCTCTACACCACCTCAATCTAGGTCTATCGAATTTCTTCACAACTTTTTTTTTTAAAATGTGGATTCTCAACATGAATCAGTCAACCCCAATCTCAATCTAAAAAAACAAAACAAATGGACAAGCATTGCCATGAAATGTAGGGGTTCAAATTCACAACCTAAGACCTATGGCGTGAAAAATTGCTACAAGTGCAATCACAAGTTTTCTAGGCTTCCCTTGATCTTGATTATACTTTGCAAAGCACTGAGTGATTGGTAATTACCACCAATATGGAGAAGTAGTGAACCACGCACGTAAAGGCATCGGCGATTAAGTGTCCACACACAGGAAATACAATCCAAAACGTTGGATATATTTTTAATTGCGCTAACAACCGAGTCCTTATATAGGTGGGTTGGGTCATTTTTTTTTCATCCATGGAGAAGGGTCCTAGTTGTTCCGGTGCAACATGGTAAGCACCATTCCCGTCGCCTTCTACATCTTCCATTGATATAATGAAATCATGAATTTCTTCGGGGAGATATGCTCCCATTCATCAAAAATCAGGTGGAAAGGGCGGAAAATGTTACCTTGGTGATCTAAAGGGGTTATCATGCGTCCAATAGGTTTGTGACCTACCTCCTTCCCATGCCTAAGAATTTTCGTGTCTTGCACTTCAATAATCACAACTGGGGAGTTTTGGTTCGTTCCAACTTTGATCAAAGCCTTTTCTCGGAGGGAATTGCCTTACCCTTGCCTTTGATGTCGACTTAGCAACCAACAACCACACTCTCTTGTGTTGGAATCTCTTTGCAATTTCCTTTGACATTTGGTTGACGGCTTGTTGAGCCTTTTTTCATTTGAGCACAACTATGTTTCTTGTTCATGAATGCCTGAAGGGTCATCTCCTCCTCCAAGTCCTCCAACCCCTCCACCTCTTCCAACTCATCCACCTCATTCAACTCTAAATCTTCCTCCCGGCGGTAGTTTTCATTCAAGTAATCAACGCCCGAAGGGTCTCTTTTCTTTGACTGCTCCCTTGTGTTTTCTTACATCTTGCCAACCTTGCGCCCTTGTCAATTTTGAGCTGGGCCTACCCCTCCTTTTTGTTCTATCTGGTTCAAAAATATCGTCTCTAGTGTGGGCATAAGCCCATTGGCGTAACCTATGCAACCAAAATTGCCTTTTCCCCACCTTGAATGTATCAAAAATTTCGGAATGCTTCGTATTCATATTGTCAAAAAACTATCCTACAAAATCGTCCTCGTTGATATAAATTTACCTCCAAAATGGATCGATCTCGCTAAGTGGGATCCCATCGTCTTTATAAGTCGTTATTCTATGACGACATGGTGTTGATGGTGGTTTTTGGCGAGGAGGTCGCAAAAGTAATTTTGCACTAATTTCTGGCATCTTGGCGACGTCAAGTGAATGGCTCAAGGCAAGGTATGAATTTATTTATAGTAGGGATAAGAGAATTGGCCACCGTGGCTATACTTTTGATCTTTCACGACCATAGCTTAGTGCCCTGGTCCACATCCCTAGCCTATGCGCATCCATTTCCCTAGCCTACACGGCCATTGGCCTACATGGCTAGCTCATGCCCGCATCCTAGTTAGCCTTACCCTAGCTCACGCGTCCTAGCTAGCCTTGCCCTAGCTCACGCGTACTAGCTAGCCTTGCCCTAGCTCACGCATCCTAGCTAGCCTAACCCTAGCCCATGCACGCATCCTTGCTTATGCACCTACCTAGCTCACGCATCATTTGCTAGCATCTGTGGATGGCCCACACAGCCATCCCATCCCATATCCTCGTGTCCCTGTCTTTGCCTTGGCTGTGGCTCATGCTAAGGCCCTACATTTTGGGCTTGGCCTTAGCTTAGGCTACGACCCCACTTTTATTGCTTTGCTGTGATTTAGGTCTGGTCCTACTTTCTTTAGTTGGCCATAACCTGATATCATGGTCCCACTTTATTGGCTTGGCCGTAGCTTAGGCTGCGGCCCCATTTTTATAGCTTGGTCATGGTTAGCACCATGTCCCACATTCTTGGCTTGGCTGTAGCTTAGGTTGCGGCCCCACTTTTATAGCTTGGTCATGGTTAGCACCATGTCCCACATTCTTGCCTTGGCCGTGGCTCATGCCACGACCCCACTTTTATTGTTGGCGCAACTTTTGTAGATCCCACTTTTATAGGTTGGCTATAAAACAATACTATGGCCCACTTTTATCACACACCATAGATTGAGGTTCCCACTTCTTGATCTTTGTGCTACCTCTACTTATGGATCCCACTGATCCAAGTCCAACATGATTACGGTCTTTATTGAATCCATGATATTCTAGTTTCCTAGTCAAATTCGGAAATCTGACAGATGACGAATTACCTCAAATAATGATTTATACGGTCTAATCCGTGAGGATTCAGGAGAAACTTCCTTCATGAATCATCAGAGAGTTTCCCATGACATACTCAAATTTCATAATTTTAGAAAATATAGGCTGGCCTAGGCAATTTTAGAGTAAGTGACGTGCAAACTGTCTAGAAATCTGAATATGACGTAATGTTATGGTTCATCCCTATACATCCTATAGCCAACTTCCTAATAAGATTGTTATGCTATGTAATATAGCTTATTATCATTCATGTGTCCTATCTTTAGGCCTTGAATTGGCAATGCTCATGCATTTTTGGTTGTGGCTACGCTATGTTAGCATAACCTGACTTTTCTCCTGATTATAGACTTGCTTCTATAATCAGTGCTACATTTCTTAATCATGGCTCATGGCTATGACTTATATTATTTTAGACATTCATATGTATCCATTACTCAGGAAATTGGCGCATTATATTCCACAAGCCAATTTCTCATATTTATGGCATATAGAAAGTCGTATTTACTTGACTATTGCCACAGAGGGTTGCTGAAATCCCCTCAGTCTAAATGGCGATTGCATAGCTCAATCCTTAGACTATTCTCATTGGTTTAAATGGCGATTTCCCGGCTCAATCCTTAGACCAAGCCTAAAAGAGACACACAAGCTTATCGCTTAATTCTCAATTTTTATGCAAAGTCCTAAGTTTACCAATAAATGGTACGACTTGCACTTAGTCAGCTTTGACTTAACAAATATTCAACACTTAACAAATCTTACGAGAATCAAGTAAGTTACATGGGGTATATTCTTTAGGTTTTTGGTTTGGCGGTCTACGACACGTGTGATTGCAACGGCTCAATCACTCAACGAGAAAGAAAGCTAAGTCGTGTGAACGTTGCTGAAAAGAGGGGATGAGAAAGTGGGTTGTTAGTCTTCCCTAATATTAGGCGCAAGACTCTTAACAACTGGTCCCACTTACTCCGCACTCCCACTCTTCCACTTCTTCCACTTCTTACGAAATCAGTTGGAATTCTATTGCTATAAATAGGTCACTCGACCAGTTTGGAAAGACATAACAGAACAATCAGTTCAATTCAGTGCAATGCAATCAATTCATCTCATCGATAATTGGTTAACTCTTCCCATTCAACATTAAATATCTAGTGAGAACTGAATATCCATTCTTTTAGCAACTTTATTCACAATATCACAGAAATCATAACAATTCTCTAATCTCATCTTTCTCGGCTTCCCTCCCTTAAACCAACCCTATTTCCTCTTCTTGTAACTGAAGCAATACTCGAACGGCCGTTTCTTGGTTTAGGCGAGTCTTGTTCAATCTTGACCTCTCAAATACCATTACAACTTCATATTACATCATTACATTTCACACTTTACCTCTCAGATTCTCTTTATTGTTTTACACCTAAAACACATGGGAGTCCCATGGATGACATGTTGGCACAACAACACACTTCTTTGTATTGACCAAGTCTATATATTTCAACTTCCTTTATAATTACCTCGATTGTCCAATGTGACACATTGTGGGTGATTCCGTCTAGAATTGGATTGCCAAGGTATTTGGTGTGCTTTGACATTTGGATTTTTTCAAAATGTCCCTTAATTATCTCTAGATCACATTTGAAATACTCGTTCATGGCATAAAAAACCTTAACAAATCCACCATCGCCATTATAAAAAATTTTCTTCAACCAGTAGTGAAACGACTCCACCGAACTAGTTGTTTTGGTTTGGAAATGCTCTCATGTCAAAAGAGAGCTGAATAATACAGCTGATGTAATAGCAAAGGAAGCTAGGAAAGTAGCGATTAGCACTAAATGGGGAGAAAACAAGCCTCCATGGTTAGAAAAGCTTGTCCAGGAGCAAATTGATGTAACTTCAGTATGATGAATCAATGAATTTAAATTTCCTATTAAAAAAAAAAAAACCCAAATGCAAATTGATGCTTGTATAGTTGCTGGAAATACCAAACAACACATCCAACTAATACTAACACAAGAAAGGGACAATATGGATAGTGTATCTCTTATTGATATAAATGATTTGGGATCCCCTCTTTGGGAGTAGATGATCTTTATTTATAGGGATCACTGAGGACAAACCCCTAAATGATCCAGTACTACTTAGCTAGTTGATAGCATATCCAACTATATCGGTTTACATACCTTCCCTCTGTTATGCGAAGGATACTAGGGTCCGACTACGTAGGTTAAAGAAGTTGTGGAGTGGAGGTTATTCCCTCCGCTCTTACTTTACTACATTGACTGGATGCGGGGATATACACAAGGTCCTCCGCTCCATATATTACTAAAACTAAGTAGGTGGCTATACTTCCTCTAGCGTGCATTGCTGGTATGGCCTTTAGGGTACGTATGAAATATGGCACCCACAATGTGGCCTTTTTTTATGAACCTCGGGATGATTGATTGATGAGAAAATGTTTGTCTTATGATGCGTCCGAGGATGATCTTCTGTCTGCTGCGGACGGTTCTGATATGTGTTTGTGGTGATTTGTTCCTTAGTTGGTTGTTGCGGATGTTTCTGACGTGCGTTGGTGTAGCCGGGGACCTTTCTTCCTTTTCGTCGAGATGACGTTGTTATCTGGAATTTCATCTTGACATTGCTTTCTTCGAGTGCGTTGATGATTCTTCTTGCACTCGGAATTCTTCCCGTTGCATCTGTGGTGCTGCTGCTTCTGTTTCTCTTGCGTTTCCAGATAATTCATTATGTTGTTCTCACTCTGCTTCAAATGTCTTTGTGTAGCTACTGAAGTGTCGATATTTCCCATGGTATTTCTTATCGTGGGCTTCGAAAGATTTTTTGGGTTCTTATTAAGCAACTTACTAGCCAGCAGAACAAATATGAGATTCTTCTTTAGTGTGAGTTGTCTGCTGCTGACGATGTTGACTATGCCTTCTAAGATATTTCTGGTGTTGTTGATGATGATCTGATTTCTTTGAATGATGCTACTTCTGCCTTCTCTGTTGTGGACCGTATGATGGTTGACTCAAACCGCGATTTTTTTGTTTACCTTTGATGCTTGCCATGAGCTCCACTCTCGATGGGTTGCTGTTGTTATAAACGTGTTATTTACAGATACTATTTAGGGTAAATCTTAGGCTTAGCGTTTATTTACTAAGATGCCCTCGTGCCTAACTCTATATAAATAGAGACTAATACCATTGTATTTCACACATCTTAATGAGAATTCTTCTCCTTCTCCCTCTCTATTTTCTGTCTTTCTTTAGTTCATACAACGTTATCAGCACACGCTGATCGCTGAGCGACTTTTACGATCGATTAAATTCTTTCTTTTGTTTTCTCAAAATATGATCGATTTTTTTCTCTCTTGGTTTTGTATAGACCAAACCCTAATTTCTATATATATTTTTTTTGTTTTTAATTAGGTTTGATTTTGTTTATATAATTCTTTGATTGTATCTATATTCACTAATTACCATACTTGAATAAGTAGTATTGATAAAGTGGATTGGTGTGTAAAATATACAGATTATTTCATCTTTCGAGAGAAAACAGCCTCACGCTATTTTGATTTTTCGTAGTCTGGATAGATATTGCATTCTGCAGTTTGGCAGCAAGAACTATTATTTTTGTCTTTATTATATTCATGGTTTTATTTGGATTTAATAATTACAGACGACACATATTCTAACAAGCTTGGTCCCGTCCTATACATGATGAATACATAGCTATCTAGCCGTGAATGGATGTCCAAATTTCCCGGTTTGTGATCCACCACTTAACTGACATCAATCGGTGAGTTCCAAGGATACTGTTTCTATTAATTTCTC
>JAJJMA010090095.1:0-14851 GCA_023529015.1 Papaver nudicaule
CCCCTCTATGATGCTTTTATATCGGATAGGTATTTTCTACCCTTACACGAGGTTCAGAACTCGTGCAGTGGATTGAAATGATCCAAACGTGACTGAATTGCAGTTGGTGGAACTTTGCATTAATGGAATGATACCAGTATATCGGGCCTTGTTGGAGAATCTGGATATTAACAATTTCACCAAGCTCCACAAGTCTGCCAAACGATCCTCCACCACTGCACCTGCGTTACTAGAAAAGCCCAGGCCTGTAAAAGTTGAAGAAAGTCGTGGTGAGACACGTGTTAGCAAACGACTCGTCAACAAGCAATATAGCTCTATTCCCTCAGTTCATGCTGTCACTGAAGGTGTTAAGAGGAAGGCGCCTACTCCTCAGGCCCCACAACTGAAACGTGCGGCCCCAACTCAATCTCAGGCTCCTGCGCGGGTCCCAGCTAATACTTCAGCACCAAAAGCACCACGACAACAGAGGGAATTTCCTAAAATTCCTGATTTCCCTTGTACCATGGATGAAGTGATAGAGCTCCTGGAAGCATGGATTCAAGATGGTGCTATCAAGTTACCTCCTGTACAGAGAGAGCCTACAACACAAGAAATGACTGATCCCAAGTATTGTCATTTTTCATAGATTCGTCAATCATCCCACCAGCGAGTGCCATCGACTCAAGCAAATACTCAACGAAAAGATCGAGTCAGGAGAGTTGAACTTGGGGACTGAGGGCGTGCATAAGAATCCACTCCCTCAGCATCAACCTCAATGTCAACATCCACCTAACATTCGAAACTCTTGCATTTATGCGAGCTCTTGCATTTTTCTAAGAGCCAGCGAAGAAACATTTTCGCTGCCCTCAACTGGATTGCTAGCGGCAAAGAAATACCTGTGCCTGAAAAACATGAAAAAAACTCAGCCAAAGCATGATGAAGTCACACCAGAGATGATGGCGGGAAAACGCGTTCCAATACCACTTATCTTTGCTCGTCTCAAAGGTACAAATTTCAAGAAGTCCAAATTGATGCTGGTGTTATGGTTAATTTAATTCCAATCAAAACGCTTCAAGCAATTGGGATTTCTAGACGGGATGTCATCTACTATCCCACAGTGACAAAAGATTCAAAAGGAAATCTCCAAGATATATATGGTCATGTTACTTTGGATCTAAAGGTGGACTCTGCTCGCATCAAAGAAAAATTCCATGTGATCAAAGAAGATGAGTAACACGATATGATCTTGGGGCGTCCCTGGCTCCATGGGAAGAGATTTGTGCCTACAATCTCACCAGTAATCATCAAGGGCCAAGAGTTCATGTTTGACCAAGAAAGCTGCAACGTGGGAAAGCTGGAGTACCATGTGGGGTCAGAAACTCTAGTGATATTCAAAGAGGTACGTGAAAGTGATTTGAAATACTTTATTAAGAATTATTTAGTTAATGGGAATCCTATCCAACGTGTCCCTACACAAGGATTGGATAATTCTCTGACATGGGGACTTGATCGCATCAAGTCTCTCAAACCTTCCCGAGGCACCTCATGAGGAAATCAAGGCCACTACAAATAAATGGGCCCGGACAAAGCAACGGTCGTATAGGCGGAAGGCACCTGAGATGTCATGGGTGCCTAAGGCTTTTCAAGAAGGGGATAAGGTTATGTGACGCACTAATCGAAAAGTAACTTCTATTTCGGGGTCTACACCAAACTGGGAAGGACCTTATGTTATATCTCGAGTCATGAATAATGCGCGATACATGATAAGTGCAATACATGAGAGGCTCTCAAACATGGTGGTCAATGGCAAATGGCTCAAGAAGATATGAAGATTCACTTAATTTCTAATTCCTTTAAAATAAAGTGCAAGCAATCTCTTGCCTTTTAGTAATTCAATTCAAAAATTCAAATTCAAAACCTATGAGTTCAAAACAATCAATTCATACAAACCATTTGTTCAATAAACCAAAGCAAAATAAGATTCTACTGAGAAAACATTTTGCTCCTGAAACCTTTCAGAAACAACCATCTAGTGTAGACTTTGCATCTTCGTCAGCTGCTTTCTTTATTAGAGCAATATCAACAGCCTTCTTCTTCACCTCTTCGGTTAACTTACGGAGTTCTTCAGTCATGGCGACATGATTTCTCTCTTCTTGTTTCACCAAATCATGGGTGAATCGTCCAACAACAGTACGCCTTGTTCGAACATATTGGATTATCGCCTGTAGCCACAACAAATTGAGTTTGAAAATTTTGAATATAGCAATCAGCTCTTCTGCTTCATTTAATGCCTCGTTAGTCACATCTCTCAGTGGGGTGGCATCCATCTTCGAGATCAAGCTCATAAGGTCAGCTACAATACCGATGAGCGTATGGAAGTGGACACTTTTTCCAGCAATAATGAAGTAACCATAGCGATTCCATATTCTTCTATACAGTAGGACGTGTCCCTCTGGGACATTAAATCCTCCTACTAGTTTATGACCAGGGAGAGTCGTTTCATGGAAGGATTATATGCCACACCAGCATGAGGAAACTCCTGAAGCGTCCACATAGTTGGAGCATCTAATTCAACAATGTCGATATTCTCAAAGGCTTGTGTTTCATTATTGACAAGCTGAAAGAAGGTTCAAAGAAAGCAGAAGTTTAATAATATGTTTGAAGCTATATGATGAAATCTTAACATAAGAATATGATCGAATTTACCTCAGCAATAGGAGGATTTTCGTCGGCAACATTGTCAAAATCCTTACTGAGGTTTTGACCATCACTGATCTTTTTACCAACGAAGTAGCTGTCATTCGTTTCTTCATTATCCTCAGAAGGCTGCAAGAGCAAACAAGGTGAGAATAAAATACCAAATATTTTATTTCGAATTGAAGGAGTTGATAAAATTAACCTGTGTCACGGAGGATTTAGGCCCTGTGGATTCTCCACTTTTATTCTGCTCTATGATCACGTCAGCGGTTTTGCATGGTGCATTCGGAGTTGATTCATCAAGCATCGGGTTTTTGCCCTAAGGGAGCAAATGAAAACTCCTCGGCTCCTGTAGCAGGTCCATCCTACATCAAATAAAGAAGAAATGTCATCAAAAGAAGATATTACAATGAGTTCACGACGTTTTCTAAAAGAAGGAATTTCCTGACGTCTGAATTCTTACGAAGTAGGTGGAAAACTCAAAAACTGTACAAACCTGTAAGTGATATGGAAAAATTTCCTTCATGAAAGTTGTTTGTATGGATTTTTTCTACCACGTGCTAAAAGGGATTAATTTTTGAGAAAATCTACTGGCCGGAATGATTTTTTCACTGAACAGCGTACGTGCAGTCTGCAATATTTCTGGAGGTTACGCCAACTTGTGGCACCTGAAATAACGGGCAAACGAGTTTGGAATTCAGATTTTCTTTTTCGAGGTGAAAGCTACAGATGTCCTTTTCTAAATTGGGGTCAACCATCAAAATCCAATGTCGGATGAAGATTTTATGGCCATTCTCGCGCCATAACTCGAAACAGGAAAATCTGACGGGATTTTTACTTTTCTACTAAAAGTGAAAATGTAGCAAGGAGAATGAAGTCTTACCGTTACCCAATCCTTTGCAAATGGATTGGGGACTTGATTAGCACTTAAAGGAGTCACCATTGAGCTGCTACTAGCTGGGGAAAATTATGCTCCACCCGGAAGACGGTTAACACCGAAAGATACAGTTTCAATATTGGTCTCTTGTGTTGCGACGCTAACGAACTTCTGATTAGGCGGAGTTGGCTGCACAAAAGAGTCATGAATAAGATGTCAAGATTATCACAAGTCAAGCTTATGCGAGTACTCCAAAGTACAAGGTCATGTTTGGGATCCATATTCGGGATTAAAGGGTTTATACAGAGGTGACTAGCCCATCAACTAATGCTCACCCTGGAACACTCACGGTTCCATGCTGCGCAGGGGACTAAATGTTGATGGTGGTTTTTGGCGAGGAGGTCGCAAGAGTAATTTTGCATCAATTTCTGGCATCCTGGAATAGCTCGAGACAAGGTATGAATTTATTTTGACAATAGGGATAAGAAATTTGATCATCATAGCCATGTTTTGATCTTTCACGACCATAGCCTAGTAGCTTGGATCATATCCCTAGCTTACACGTAAAATACCTATGCATGCGCTTGTGATTGTGCACGCGCTTTAGCTTATGTGTGCGCATGTGCCTGTGCACGCGCCTTAGCCCATGCGTCTCATCTAGTCCGAGTCCAATTACGACCTAGCTAGTATCCCTAGCTCACGTCCCTCCTCTTACCTAGCTAAAACTTCTCCCTTGCTCACTCCCCTCACTTGTCCTAAAATATCTCATCTTTGGCTTGCCTATCTCAAGTCCATGGACGAGTAGCCCATCCCATCCTGGCCCTACGTCAATCCCATGCTTTCCCCAAACTATAATATCTCCCTCCTAGCCTTAGTCTTGCTCACGCCACACTAGGTAACTCACGTCCAAATTTTGGAGGCCCAATGGTCGTCCCTTGCTTTGCTCTAGGGAGCTCATAGCCGTTCCCTGGCTTTGCCCTAGGGAGCTCACGCCATTCCCTGACCTTGCCCTAGGGCCATTCCCTTGCTTAGATCTTGGAGGCCCATAGCCGGCTTTGCCCTAGGGAGCTCACGACATTCCCTGGCTTTGCCCTAGGGAGCTCACGCCATGCCCACATATGGCCCATCCCTACTTGTGGATCACACTGATCCAGCTTAACTCTTGGAGGCCCATGGCCATTCTCTCGCTCATGGCTATCCTTTCCTTCCTAGAGCTAAAAAATCTCCTTCCCTAGCCTCACCTCTACTTATGGATCCCGCTGATCCAAGTCCTAGATGATTACGGGCTTTATTAATCCATGATATTCTAGTTTCCTAATCAAATTCGGAAATCTGGCAGATTACGAATTGCCTCAAAGGACGATTTTTACAGCCCAATCCGTGAACAATTAGGAGAAGCTTCCTTCACGAAAGTTTCTCTTCTGTGAGTTCCCCATAACATACTAAAATTTCGTTATTTTAGCGAATATAGGCTGGCCTAGGTGATTTTTGGAATGGATGGCGTGCAAACTGTTCAGAAATCTGAATATGACGTAATGTTATGGTGCATCCTTTTACATCCTATATCTAACTTCCTGATAGGATTATTATGCTATGTAACATAGCTTATTATCATTCATGTTTCCTATCTTTAGGCCTTGGATTGCCAATGCTTATGCATTCTTGATTATGACTACGCTGTATTAGCATGACTCGTCTGTTTTCCTGATTATAAACTTGCTTCTATAATCAGTGCTATAATTCTTAATCATGGCTCATGGCTATGACATATTATTTTGGACATTCATATGTCTTCATTACTCAGGGAATTGGTGCATTACATGCCACAAGCCAATTTCTCATATTTATGGCAAATTGAAAGTCGTATTTACTTGACTATTGCCACAGAGAGTTGATGAAATCCTCTCAGTCTAAATGGCGGTTGCACAACTCAATCCTTAGACTTCTCTCATTGGTTTAAATGGCGATTGCCCGTCTCAATCCTTAGACCAAACTTACAAGAGATACACAAGCTTATCGCTTAATCTCTATTTTTATGCAAAGTCCTGAGTTTACTAGTAATTGGTACGACTTGCACTTAGTCAGCTTTGACTTAACAAATATTTCGATACTTAACAAATCTTACGAGAATCAAGTAAGTTACATGGGGGATATTCTTTAGGGGTTTGGTTTGGCGGTCTACGGCACGTGTGATTGCAACGACTCAATCACTCAACGGGAAAGAAACTAAGTCGTGTGAACGTTGCTGAAAAGAGGGGATGAGAAAGTGGGCTGTTATTCTTCCCTAATATTAGGTGCGAGACTTGCCCCACTTACTCCACACTCCCACTCTTCCACTTCTTCCACTTCTTACGAGATAAGTTGGAATTCTATTGCTATAAATAGGTCACTCGACCAGTTTGGAAAGACAATTCAACAAGAACAAGAAGAACAGACAAGTTCAACAAGTTCAATTCAGTGCAAGTATAATCAATCTATCTCATCGATAATTGATTAACTCTTCTCATTCCGCATTCAATATCTAGTGAGAACTGAATATCCATTCTTTTAGCAATTTTAATCACAACATCACAAAAATCATAACAATTCTCTGGTCTCATCTTTCTCTGCTTCCCTCCCTAAACCAACCCTATATCCTCTTCTTGTAACTGAAGGAATACTCGAATGGCCATTTCTTGGTTTAGGCGAGTCTTGTTCGATCTTGACCTCTCGAATACCATTACAATTTCATATTACATTATCATACTTCATACTTTACCCCTCAGATTCTCTTTATTGTTTTACACCTAAAACATTTGGCGACCACTCTGGATTGAATCAAGCCAACTAACAAGAGCAAACCCGTTTTTTACAAATAAAGTCGCCAGCACCGATGCAATTCATTCATCACAGTCAAGAGTCAGGAACAACATAAAGAATCATTTGTCGAGGAAAAAGGAGCTACAGTACAAACATAACTATACAAAGTGATAAAAGAAATTACAGCAGAGTACCAAACATGAGCATAGTTTCATTCAACTTAGCAAGAACAAACCAACTCGCTGGGGAAAATTTCATTTACAGCGTTGATGAAGATCCCGCCGCTCAGACCAAAAGCAATCACTTAAATATCAATTTCATAAGCCCATACCTTGAACCAGTCAGCTCGGTAGGGGTGCTTAGTTGATCAAAACTACTTTTTTGACGGTATAAAGTTGCACGCGACTGTAGATGGTGTAAAATGGGAGAGGGACAAAATTTTAAAAGTACTCTTTAATTACGCCTTACCTAAAAGCAATCGTCTACTCAGGCACATCTCTATAGCTCAGAATGCAACCTATTTTACGAGCTGAATGTACTCTCTATGAGTTCTCTCTTATAACTCCCGGTGGAGAGGAAGATATCATGGTGCAGTGCCGATAACCCCACCAGCGCATAAACCCATTAATCTACTTCATGTCGACATCGCCTCGAATTCCTCGATATCAGAACTATATTGCTCAATGGTACATGGTGGAGAGTTAACAGAGACGCATCCTCACGGATTTCCTCTCAAAATATGACTCGACATCCGAGTCTCAATGAAAACCTCAGAAGTACACAGCTCCAGGCCTGCCCAGAGCTCTCTGAGAAGCATACAACAACCTAAACACGCTTAGGCAGACCACACTCTAAACACAGAATGGTATAATATACCATGGATATGCGCACCATGACTTGAAGCACGTTGTAGCACAAAGCGCATGCATACGCCACAGCGCAAGCGCACGAATACGCCATAGCGCAAGCGCACAAGTACGCTATAGCCAAAGTGGTGTAGCCTGAATACGAAAATATTATCCTTGGTCAAACACCAAAGGCCTCAGCCCCTAGGCGTGGCGCCATGAACCATGGCGTGGCGCCATGAACCATGGCACCATAGACCATGACGCCACAACAAAACTGCCTTGGCCACAGGTCAAGGCTTTGGTCTCCCCAGACCATGGCGCCATATCATAACCGGCCTTGGCCAGTAGCCAAGGCCGAAGCACAAATGCATCATGGCGAAACGAATCCGACCTTGGCCCAAGGTCGTTGCTACCATGCAATGGCGCCATATACATGGCGCCATGAATCCTTGGCCTTGGCCAAAGGCCAAGGCTACTGCTAGACGTCCATTATGCGTGTCTCTAAAGCGCCACACCACAGAGTCATAGTCTTACGACGCTGTTCAAACTCAACACAACCATGCAATGTCTGCACATCATTCGAGATATCAAAAAATCACGCGGGGGGATAACTTTAGGGGTATTGGTGTGGCGGTCTACGACAGCTAGAAAGAAACTGATAGAGATGATGAACATTTACGAGAAGGTGGTGTTGAGTGGACATGTTATACACGACTCAAACAGTTACAGAACACAGCTCATGACCTCCACTCCTCCACTCTTCCACGACTTCCACCTTCTCTGTCGAGAGATCAGGGTGAGTTCAACACTATAAATAGAGGCTTCCTCTATCTTCCAAGGCAGAACATCTTTTCTAGAGCATTCAGAGATATTCTCATAGCAGAAACACCTGAGCAATACAACACGCTTCTAGCCTTGGAGATTTCCAGTCAACCTTACGACGGAGATCCTGAACTCTTACACCCAAAACACACATCCTCAACCTGATCTCAAGTTTCTTCACTATTTCCCTCCCTAGACCAACCTCTATCCTCTTTGTGACCGAAGCAAGACTTGGACGGACATTGACTTGGTTTAGGCTCGTCTTGTTCGACTTTGATCTCGAGCACTATGAAAGTACCCAGAGACGGTGCATTGTGTTTCAGGCAAAAACAGTTGGGCGACCACAGTGGGAGATCAATCTCTCGGTTTCAGAAGGTTTTCCTTTGGATGTATGAACTAGGAACGAGATTTAATACTGAAACACCTAATCATCACCTCAATACCCCAAACGCTACAAGAAATACATGCTCCAGTAGAAATTACCCACCATCAACCAACACCAACGACGGGGAAGGCAAGAACCCGATGACGACCCTAGGTATAAAAGAAGTTGCCCGGAGACTAGACACCCTCGCCAACCAACAGACGAACATCACAGCTACCCTGATGGAGATTACATCCTATCTCCAATCCCTTGCAGAGAAGCTGCCAAGTTCTCCTACTATCCCAGCGGTGGAAAAAATCATCTCGTGAACGAAAGACGAGTCGACCACGGCTTCCCACCACTAAATATCTACTCCCCCTTCCCAGTGTATGACATAACTGACAATGCACGCGAACACGTCTCATGCTTCCTAGAATCTCTGAAGGAATACGGATACAGTCACGCCTTGAGGCTTAACGAGTTCCCGAAGTCTCTCATTGGGGAGGCTTACCAATGGTACACCCGTCTCACACCAAAAGCCACAAGTACCTGGAGCGAATTGACGAACGCATTCTTCAAGGAATACCTCTACGGAAAGGTAACGCTCTCTGATCTGAGCAAAGTACGCCAAAAGGCCGGTGAGTTTGCCCTGACGATTATGTGAAGATATTCAGAGGACAAGCCCTTGGTTGCTGCGCTCCTGACATAACAGAGACACAACTAGTAGAAGTCTGCACCAGTACCATGACTTTTCATTTAACGAGCTCTTCTAGAAGATCTCCCGTTCCAAACTCTCTATGAACTTCAAGAAACGGCAGCCCGAGCAACCACCATAATACCTACCCGAAGGAAAAAACTCAACTACTGAGATATGGAAAACTCCACGAGGCTGATAAAACCCCTACGTCCAGGGGCTATACGACAAAAACTGGAAAATCAAAGCAGGAGAGCGTCTTGCTGAACGCAAGGTACGGGACTCAACATCGACGACCGTGGCGGGAGATATGACGCCAGAAGAAGGATCACAACAGGAGGGGGTCGACTTGTTGTACGATATCTCAACAAGAGAAGGAGGGGAGCTACTAGACTCCTGGGTCCGAGATAAATTCGTGGAATTACCCGAAGTATCGAGAATCCCTACCACCGAAGAGGTGGAGCACCCCCGGTACTGTCACTACCACAGGAGAGTTAGCCACGCCACGATCCAGTGTTACAGCTTCAGACGTATGCTCGAAGATCGCATCCTCAAGGCTAAGGCGTGTTCTCACGGACTGCATTAAGGGCCTCCACGCATCCAAACTCTCACTGACCACAAAGAGCATGTGAATCAAATGGTGGAAAATCTAATGCACCAATTATGCGAAATCATGTTCTTCACAAAGCCTCAACGCCGAGATATGTTCACAACGCTTAACTACGTGGTATCGGGAAGACGAATACCACTTGAGGAGAGAAGGTGTCCACGCCCGTCAGAGCAAAGCGAAACTTCGGTGAAATATGACTGGAGAATGTTAGCTAGACAGGGTTGGGGAATCCTCACTACTGCGCATCTGCGTGACACCAATTTTCCCAACACGTTGCTGGACCCAGGAACGAAAAATCAATATCATCTCTGCGACGACACTAGAGGCGGCAGGAATCTCGCCACACGATGTCGCCCATTCAACAACAACGTTGGAGGATCCATAAGGAAGGTCAGTAGTAACCCGTGGACAAATAGCTCTGCAGATAAATGTGAACAAAGTATAAACGGAGGGGAACTCAACGTCGTCGCACAAAGTTTGGAATACGACATGATTCTTGGCCATCCTTGGTTCGACAACAACCGAAGCTCACTCAACGGGCTACAACCCCGCCAGGAACCTCGATTCAACCAGAAGACCTCCAAATAGCAACAATATCCCTACATGGAGAAATGAGAGCCGCGACAGACTTCGAAGAGGAAGCAACAGGGTTTACACTCCCGCAAAGGGGTGGCATAGCTCTTATCAAAAGGTACGAATGGATTACACACCCCTCTCAATATTTTAGAAAATGTATGACCCTTTTCTCTGGTCACGACACCCTTAGCACCCTATTCAAAAAATTGAACACGGGAGAGGAATGCGCCAAAGAAAAGGCTACTGACCACTCTCGGAGATCACCCCTACTGTTAGGGCATTGTCCGGTCAAACCCACTAGCGTTGGTATGTCAAGCTAGTTGTCAGTTTTAGGTGTCAAAAGTCAATTCTTGATTTGGCCTACTAGAGTTTAGATTTCGGAAATGGGATATAGACAAAGTAGTAGAGACCTTGAAGACGAAGACTGTGAAGACAAAGAAGACATCAATTATTCTTCATCGATAAAAGGTTAGTAGGAGTTATGACTTTATGGATATTCTTCTATTTCTACTTCATCTATTCTTTCGAAATAGTCGACTACTTTAGTAGTGATAATATCGATTGAGATCGTATTCTTGCGTAACGGGGCCTTGTGTCATGACCAGTGTTTGATCCCACAAATACTGTGAGTCAAGAATGTATGAGACAGATTTGGTGCCATATGTCCATTACAATGGTTTGCTTGCAAACTGTTAATTGGATATGGATGAATCTAAAGGAGTGCTCTTGAGCAAAGAGTCCATGGATCACAGCTGAGGACGTTCTCACGTCTAAGTTCTGGCTCACCCCAGTACTTCCAGCGGAATCCAGATTTGACGAAATCTGACAGGCGCACGGTTCACGAACCGGTTTGTGTACCAGACACTCGGAAATTCCCTGAGTTCGAGATGGCTATTTTGTTCACGTACCAGTACGTGAACCTGACGGTAGCTATCTTACTGGTGTCAGATTTAGTGAATATTCTCCTAGAATTTCACCCTGAGTCAAATTCCAAAACTCCTTTATCTCTTAGATGGACTTGTGTAAAACATAAAGACCTTTTGTGTTCCATCTAACGATCCTCAATGAGTCAATAAGATAAGATTATCTCTGGTCTGTTGGATTTCTATCTTGAAGTGTTTTAGAGCTAACAAAACACTTGGCAGATAATTCTAAAAAGAATTCTAATTGAGATTAATCTCTAATTACTTGGTTGTCAAGTTTAGGGTTTCCCTAACTTGTGGGACAAGTAATTGATTGCTTTATTCCAAAGCAACCTATCTTATTGAGTGCTATAAATAGAGGTGTCTACGGACAGATACCGCAAGCATCAAGCATACGTGAAGGTCCTTAGGGAAGATATATAGCGTAAACTCTTTTCACTTCGGTGAATGCTTGTTGTGGTATAGTCATCCTCTATAGGTTGCAACTCCTTTGGGAACTCCCTACGACTATAAAGACTTCTCTTGAGAGTTGGGAAGCACAGGTAGATTGATCCCTTTGTGGTTGATCAGAATCACATCTAATCTCAGTAACCTATCTTAGTTCTTGTCTATTCTAAAGTCCGTCTCTTCTGCTATACGGCTATTCAAGAACTAGTTAAGTTACGTAAAGGTTGGAAAGGTAGCAACGCACGGCTGCACTCGGTGTTGTAAGACCTAGTTAGCTCCAGTTATACAAGTTCCTTAAGTGGTTCTTCGTGTATAACTGAGGTAGATTCGGATTGGGCATTGCTTACTTGGTTTGCTTGTCAGCCCCGATTCAAGAAGTAGATTTCCGTATGACCTGGATTTAACAATCCGAAGGAAGTCATCTTGTGTATGGTAAACTGAAAAGGACAGTTACACCATACGTCAACAGTTTGGTTAAAAAGCCAGTATTGCTGACACAAGCCTTTGGCATCGGTCAAAGCAACTCCTAGGCCTGTAACGGACGTCAGCTAGGGGAATCAAGTGCGTGACGATCAGTGGGGATCCAGAGACGTAAGGAAGGCGACAGTAGCCAATTCGCTTGGAGGGCTTGAGTTGGTCTCTGCTACATCCCAGACCGAAGTCTTATAGTAGGCTAGTGTTTGTAGTCAGTTTGTACTGGGCGGTGTTCAAACTGGACGAGGTCCCGAAGTTTTTCTGCAAGGCAGTTTCCTTGTTAAAAAAACGTTTGGTGTCTTGTGTGCTTTTACTTTCCGCATTATAACTCTGATTTATAATTAAAGCACCAAGTAGTACGTTATTGCCTAACTGTCGAGACAACTCCAGTTAGAGGTTTGGATATTGATTTTTGAGATCGTCCAGACTTTAACCATAAGACTCACGAGCCAAAACGAAAAGTTGGTAGTATTTCGGTACCCCTCCTTTTTCAGTTGGTATCAGAGCAGGTGAACACATTAAAGACGTAACTGTCTGTGTTTATTTTGGTTCGTGAAGTAACGTCAAAACGAAAGGATCAGGCTTTGACCACTCAAAGTCATTAGGATTGTCTTCTCCAAAGACATCCACTCCACCTGTTTCACAACAGGTTGGAATAAATTCTGGTAAACCTCGTAGTGCAGTAATCCAGAATGATCCTTCATCCAGAAATCTCAAGATTGAACAAACAGAGGAATATATATCCCTGGGAGAGAAATATGTTCAAAGTCTAAGTGATCTCCAAGATGCGTACACTCGAGAGTGCTCGCTTTCAGAACTCCTAGAACAACCACTCCAGAAATTGGAAACTGTTGTTCAAGAACTCAGAGAGTCTAAAGAGAAGATTTCTTGCCTAGAAACTGCTCTTACTTTGAGTCAAAATCGTGAAAAAAAATTGCGGAAAAACACGATTTGGAGATTGAAAACATTCTGATCAGCAAGAAGAATGTAGAAGATCACTTAGCCAATGCTCAAGAAAGATGCAAAACTCTTGAAGAAGAAAATCTGAAACTTATGGATTTGTCCCAAACCCGTAGTAAGTCAGAAACAACTTCAAGAAACGATGTGAAAAAACTGTACACCCCGCCTATCACATCTGCATCAGAAAGAGTCATTGTATCTGCTAAAGTCACTAATAAAAAGAAGGCAAAACCTTCAGTTACCACGAATGTAGTGACTACATTATCTGATTCCTCGGGTAGTGATAGTGATAAGCAGAATGGTGGTAAAAGGTATGAAAATACATGTCAATTCTGTAAAAAGAAAGGACACCACCAAAGTAATTGTTATAGTCAGAAGAAGGAAAAGCAGATTGATCAACTGCAACACACATTAAACCTCATGTTAAAGAACGTGTATGAACTCTGCAGGTCTAATCCACGGGTGATCCCTAGATATAAGGCCTACAAGAGATCAGCTTCGCCCATGAAAAATGACAGAACTATTACAGAAAAATGGAGACACAGTAATCAACCGTTGGATAAGAGAACCTCTTGGGTCTCACGTAGCAAGTCTCCTAACAAGACAACCAATTCTTTAAGAAACCAGTCTCATTCCAATCGATTGGTCACTCACGAAGAGTTACACAAAGCGTTGTCTGATATTGCTAAACAATATCACTCTCAAAGGAAGAAGTCTAGAAGTTCCTCCCACACTGGGTCACATGATGACGACAGTAACTTCTATGATAACTCCAAGGAAACGTCATCCAATTCTAGACGATGGCGGAAAAATGGTGAGTCTCCAGGAACTCACCAAGACACTCAAGTATAGTGTCAACCAAGCTTCCTTATTTTTGGTACTAGAAATAAGGAACGCTCTAGTATAGGATTCACGTCCTGAAAGTATACAGTACCCATTGGCAAGAACTTCGTTGCCATTGAGAAAAACTCCTGGAAGAAACACTGAGTCCTTATCGGACCTATCCGAGTGCGAACCAGTTCGCGAACCGTGAGAAAGTGTTTTCGGTACGAAAAACTGAGGAAAGCAATATTCATTAACCAGCTGGCATCGATGTCTCTTTACGAAAACTAAAACTCTGTTTTCGATTTACTCAAATCTAGAATGCAAACCTGATGGGACTCTGGGTATGCAGTATTTGAGTCAATCCTTCCTTGGTATTTCCTTATAAATACCCAAACACCTGATAGATTATATCATTTAAGTGTTTTCTTGCCTACTTTGTTTAAAGCCATGAACAAGTACCTCATGACAGGAAGTAAGAAGAAGAGAAGTCTGGTTAATGAAGACCTCACTCCTCCTAAGATCAAAGGAAGAGATGCTAAGGTTTCTTCCTACTTTGCCTACTACTATCAGGACTTTGAAGAAGATGATATGTATAATGGTGATGTCCTATACGATATCATCACGTGGTGCAGAGAAATTTTTCCTCAACATAAGGAGAACATGATAGACTGTGATTTGCTTGGCCACCAGACGGAAGAAGTGTTGATTGAGATTATGCTCATGAAAGCACAATTAAGAGAACTTGTCAATGGCAAAAAGATTGTTTTCAATGATGCAAAGGAAACAAGAGACAAGTCTTCCGTGAGCAAATCTGCCTAAAGACAGTGTTATCATAGTTATCTGATAGTTTTTCTTAGTAAATTAGATTAGTTGATTCCTTGTGAGAACTTGTTCTTACCTTTGCCTAAGGAATATAAACTAAATCTGTTTAGTAGTTTGCCTTTCATGCTTTTTAG
>JAJJMA010090109.1:0-12163 GCA_023529015.1 Papaver nudicaule
ATTACCAGCATTCTGAACTGGATCACAAGGTGGATGCTAAAGATTGCCCGCATTCTGAACAGGAATCGTTGATCTGCAGGGGGGAGAATGTTAAAGAAACATCTAGCAGAGACAGGTTAGAGTCGGAGCATTTCGTTGCTGAGGATCAAGAGAGGAATAGCGAGAGAAAAGAAATGGGGGAAGCAGGTGAAGAAAAGTCGAATGTCCATGCTTCCCAGTCTGGCAGCAGAGGTGGGAGGAGTTTAGATTACAGGGAAGGCTCTGTGAGTCAGTCACCACTCGATGCTATAAAAAAGCTCGACAGAGATAAGCTCAAGGCAGCCCTAGAACGAAGAAAATCTCGTGTTGGAATTGCAAAGAAAATGGACTTGATGGATGACGATGATCTAATTGAAAGGGAGCTGGAAGATGGCATTGAATTGGCAGTTGAGCGTGAGAAACTGAAGCAGGAGAGACGACAAAGCTGGTCTAACTCCTCGAACAGTCAAGAAAACCAGAAATCTGGCGGAGATCTAGAGGAGAATATTAGACATGGAAATCACAGAGAAGTTTCTTTATTTGATGATGCAACTAAGAGAAAACTCCAATCGCCTGGGTCGAGCAATAGGAAAAGAAAGGCAGTTAGCCCAGATATTGATCACGTGGAAGGAAACTAGCGGGGCACTTCTGTGTCTGAGTACCATAATCACAGTCATCAAGACAGCATTGAAAATGATGGAAATAGGATAGGCATGTAGATAGGGACCAGAATCGCCACATTCATGAAAATGAAGTCTAAAGCCATGTTTTTGATGGTTGTTTTTAACATTCATCACTGCTGTATCCCTCCTACATTATGAAATTTTAACACCAATTTTTCTTTTTCTTCTTTTTTACTTGAACAGAAGAAAGAAAAATGTTAGTTTTTTCAACAGTTTTCATGGGTGAACAAGTTTTGCTGCAGAAAAACTTCGCCTTGAATGCAAAAAGAAATTCTTCTTGTCCTTTTTAAGTGTTTCATACTTTGCAAAAGAACCTTGATTGTTATTGTTGTTGCAAGCTTTTTACTGCTCTCCAAAGAATTTTGGGTAGCTTCCTCAACATGGTCCCTTTAGATGACTTAAGTTTGCTTTATCATCTAATCCCACGCTTGTCGTGAACAACATAGTACGGTAAGCTTCTCTTCCGACTGGTTATCCGATCGAAATTGAGCTCTATGCAAACAAAAACTCTTGATGCCATAATAATCAACTTTTCTAGTGTTTGAAAACTTGAAGAGACATGATACCAACCGATTACCGAAGCAGCAGGGCTCCCTTAACTCTCTGTTTACCACAGTTATCCAATTTTAGATCAAAGTGTAATTAATGCAGTATAATAGGACCCATGTTCCCCATCATGCATGTGATTTGTTGTACGAACGATAAGAAATCAATTCAGCCATCAGAGTATGGTATGGAGTTCACTTCACAATATTAACCCATTTCAAACTGAGCACGTAATCTCTTTACATGTGACACTGATACATTCCTTTGTCGAATGAGTTTACAACATATCTTTTTCAAACTTTACTGTGGATGTACCGACCTATAAAGCCAGAACTATACGTATAGGTTAATGGCAAACAAATGAGTGTGCTAATACCAGAATGAAATTGATCTAAAACAAAATGAGGCACTGAGACCAGATCAGTGGACTGGAATACAACTACAAGTCAGTCACAGACTCACAGTAGTAAATAAGAGACTCTGAATGTTAGAAAATATGCGTGTCAGTTCATAAGAGTAGGTGTAGAGTATAAACTAATCCAGCAGCGTCCCTTTTCTTATTTAAAACCAATAGATTCCTAGCTAGTGTCCTACTGAAACAAAAAAATTCTATTACAAAAACCCTACCTATGATGAGTACTCCATACAGAACAGAAAATTTTGATCAAAATGTCTTCTTCACTTAGACATGTAAAGTACGGGAGACGTGTCCCTCTGCGTGTCTGGCTTCATTTGCAAAAATCTCTAGGTCTCATGGTTGGAGGAAATCACACATCGTCAAGGTTCTGTTCTCGCTAGTACATTCCGGTGTTTCAGATCGGATAGCCCTCTCAATTTCTTTTAGTTATGGAGCCAGGCCTTTTCAAGGTTCAGTTGATCTACCAGAATTTCTCTTGGAAAGCTTCATTTATAAGAATTTTCTTCTTAGCAACTGTTATGGGGTTAATCCCTTGTTTGAATCTAGTCTTAAACCCAATTGAGGGTTGTGATCGTCGACTGCCATTACCGATAAGAACGAAATCGACGAAAGTACCAAACAGGAATCAGCCGATGAGTGTATCAGATCTAAACTTGGTGTTTCGGGATTTAATGGCGGGAAATTGGTTAGTCCAAGGTGACAGAGCTCTATCAATTGGAAGAGGTTCAGTGAGAACAGTCAAAGTGATGAGAAAGCTAGGATTTATGGACGCAATTGGAGTGGATCGTAAACCATGTTCGTCATTAGTTCGAAGAGGAAACATTTACGCGTTACCGTTTAATGAGAATTCATTCGATTTCGTGTTTTCGACAGCTTTGATTAGTGGTGTAAGAGTTCCAGCAAGAATGGTGATAGAAATGGAGAGGGTTTTGAAACAAGGAAGCATTGGGGTTCTTTTAACAAGGTTACCGGGTCGAACTCCAGCTACAGCAGCTTTAGTTAAAGCAGTGGCTCCATTGGCTTCGCAACTGAAGTTCTCAGAAATTGTGGATGTTCAGAATGTTAATTCTACCGTCATTCTAGTTTTCAAGAAAAGGTTTACTGGTAATGAAGAAGATGATGAAAATGATTTTGGGTTTACGAGGAAATATTTGGATTATTGAAGCCAAAATCTACTGTTCTGCAAATGTAAAGAAAACACACAATGTGGTGAAAAATAGTCATTTGAGTAAATACCAAATGGAAGTTTAATATTCTTTGGCGGTAATAAATGACAACCTGTCAAGTTAGACGAAAACCAATGGGACAATAGGCAGGACAACCTCATGAGTTAAGAGGAAAACCACAACAAATAATGCCGGCCATGTCAGATAGACGATCGAGCATGAAAACAAACAAACAAACAAAAAAAATCATATAAATTGTTAATGAAAGGTGATTCAGGGGCTTCAAGAAAAATTGAAGCCCTCGGAAATTACTTCAAATGTCCAGGTGTTTTTATAGGGGGCTGTCAAAAATCGTGAAATGACTAAGTTATCCTTATACTAATTTATACTAATTCTTACCCAAATTTACCCTCACCCTAATTACAAACATAAATACTTATATCCCACACAAAAAAAAAATCAAAACATAACAATCAAAACATCAAAATTTCTCCCCTCTCTTCTCCTCTCTTACCTCTCTTTTCTTCCCCATTTCCTCTCCACATTTCTCATTTTCGAGTTTTTGATCATGGATGGAACCAAAACTGATGCAACAATGGAGCAGCAAAGGTAAACATCCAAACCCACTCTTTTGTTATTGATTTTGGTGCTAAAACTAGGTAAGATTCACTCCATGAAAATCAAAAAACGAGTTCCAGAACTACTTACGGCTGGCTATTAGAGCCGTAAGTCCAACTTACGTCTCGCATCTGAAGAACAGCTAGCCGTAAGTAGTTTGTTAGGTAAGCCATTAAAGCTTCAGATCCAAGCTGTAAGTTCAGTTTACTAGCCGTAAGTTAGTTACGGCTAATACCGATACTTTTGTTACTAGCCGTAAGTTTCTGTAAATCAAAATTTTTTGGTCGCAAAGTTACAGGCCGTAAGTACAAACTTAGAAGCCGTAAGTTTAGTTACGGCTGCATATCTATTTGGCTTAGTAGCCGTAAGTTACACTGACAACCAATTTTCTCACATTTCTCTGCCATATTTTGCGCTTCAGAGAACCAGACTCAAGTGCCGTGGCTGCACCAACTGAAATAATGCAAGTACAGATTCCTGAATCCAGTGTTGTGATTGAACCAAATGAAACTAGCCAAGTTATTGAGGAACTTCCACAAGAAGGTGCAGAAAGGGAGTATGAGCTGTTATGGATTCCATTTCAGCTGGATTTGAGTATGAATTGGTGGTAAATTTACCTGCTGATCATGTCTAAAAAAGGTCAAACTGAAAGCGAGGAAAGCTATCTCGCTTCCCAGAAAGCGAGGAAAGCTATCTCGCTAAAGTGCAAGCGAGGAAAGCTTCCTCGCTTTATGAGCGATACAGCCTTCCTCGCTTTCCTCCCAGTTCCGGGAGGGAGGAGAGAGAGGGGAGTATAGGCGACGGAAATCTGTCGCTTTCATCCCAAACTTTAATCCATAGTGAACAGCCTAATGTATGTTAAAAATTAGCATTGTTTTATAGTTACAGGAGTAGTTACGGCTACTGAAAATACCCTGGTACCAGCCGTAAGTCAAGTTACGGCTGCACTTTCCCAGACGTAAGTAAAGTTACGACTACTAAGCCAAATACAAAATCAGCCGTAACTAAACTTACGGCTGCTAAGTTGTACTTACGGCCTGTAACCTTGCGACAAAAAATTTTTGATAAAAAGGAACTTACGGCTACCAAGTATAGTATCGGTATTAGTCGTAAGTAAGTTACGGCCACTAATATGGACTTACGTCTTGCATCTGAAGCTTTAATGGCAGCCTAACTTACGGCTAGCTGTTCTTCAGATTGCAGCCGTAAGTACTTCTGGTTCACGATTTTTGATTTTCATGGAGTGAATGTGACCTAGTTTTTCAATGAAGTTAGCCTCAATGGAAAGAGATACTTCTAGCTCCATTTCGACGCTTGATTCACTCATTTTGGTTGAGTGAATCAAGTTTGGGTTTTTTAGAAAAAAAAGTTAGGTTTTTTTTTCTCTCTTCTTCTTCTTCTTCTTCTTCAGTTTTTCACTGATTTTCAGTTTTTGATTAAATTTTTTTTTTAAAGTTTGTTAATCATACTTTTGGTTAATCATTGATTATCAATTTGGTTAATCACTGATTATCAAAACATAAAAGGGTAGTTTTGGTATTAAAAAAAAAAATACATAGGGGGAGAGCCAAATTACTTCGGGGAAACTGGGATCCAGGGGCTTCAGTTTTTTTCGAAGCCCCTGAATCACTTTTCTAGATGATAAAGCAAACTTAAGTCATCTAAAGGGACCATGTTGAGGAAGCTACCCAAAATTCTTTGGAGAGCAGTAAAAAGCTTGCAACAACAATAACAATCAAGGTTCTTTTGCAAAGTATGAAACACTTAAAAAGACTGGCTGTTATAGGGGCCGGCTGAATTGTTACAGGGGCCGGATAATGAGACAAAATAGGGTTGTCCAATAGCTTTTTCTCAAAACCCCTTATCGAACATATTTTTTAAATTCCAAACTACCCCTTGAAAATCCAACCGAAAATTCTAAAATCCAACCAAATCCAACTCCAAAATCCAACTCCAAAATCCAACCGAAAATTCCAAAATCCAACTCCAAAATCCAACCGAAAATTCCAAAATCCAAAATCCAACTCCAAAATCCAACCGAAAATTCCAAAATCCAACTCCAAAATCCAACCGAAAATTCCAAAATCCAACCGAAAATTCCAAAATCCAACCGAAAATTCCTGCTGAAAATTCTCTATAGCAAAAGTTTTTGTAAAGGCAAATTTCGTCTGGATTTTGGACTATAACCCAGCCGAAAGTGCCGCCATTAACAGTTTCGGTTGGATATATGTGGACGAAAAAACAAAATCTAGCGTACTCAATTTTCGTCTGCATTTTTCACATTTAACATTAATTTCGGCTACAATCATTGTGACACTATCTAAGAAACTAGTTTTCGTCTGCAAATTACGCATGCAAAACTGTAAACATCCAGACGAAAATCTGGAAAGCAAGCAAATTTCGGTTGGATTTTAGGGTTTAATCCAACCGAAAATCAATAGGGTAATTTAGACTTTTCATTGTTTTTGGACACCCCTTATAACAGCCCCTATGATAGCAATATTGTTTTCCGGCCCCTGTAACAATTCAGCCGGCCCCTATAACAGCCAGTTTAAAAAGGACAAGAAGAATTTCTTTTTGCATTCAAGGCGAAGTTTTTCTGCAGCAAAACTTGTTCACCCATGAAAACTGTGTTGAAAAAACTAACATTTTTCTTTCTTCTGTTCAAGTAAAAAAGAAGAAAAAGAAAAATTGGTGTTAAAATTTCATAATGTAGGAGGGATACAGCAGTGATGAATGTTAAAAACAACCATCAAAAACATGGCTTTAGACTTCATTTTCATGAATGTGGCGATTCTGGTCCCTATCTACATGCCTAGCCCCGTCCTATCCTATTTCCATCATTTTCAATGCTGTCTTGATGACTGTGATTATGGTACTCAGACACAGAAGTGCCCCGCTAGTTTCCTTCCACGTGATCAGTATCTGGGCTAACTGCCTTTCTTTTCCTATTGCTCGACCCAGGCGATTGGAGTTTTCTCTTAGTTGCATCATCAAATAAAGAAACTTCTCTGTGATTTCCATGTCTAATATTCTCCTCTAGATCTCCGCCAGATTTCTGGTTTTCTTGACTGTTCGAGGAGTTAGACCAGCTTTGTCGTCTCTCCTGCTTCAGTTTCTCACGCTCAACTGCCAATTCAATGCCATCTTCCAGCTCCCTTTCAATTAGATCATCGTCATCCATCAAGTCCATTTTCTTTGCAATTCCAACACGAGATTTTCTTCGTTCTAGGGCTGCCTTGAGCTTATCTCTGTCGAGCTTTTTTATAGCATCGAGTGGTGACTGACTCACAGAGCCTTCCCTGTAATCCAAACTCCTCCCACCTCTGCTGCCAGACTGGGAAGCATGGACATTCGACTTTTCTTCACCTGCTTCCCCCATTTCTTTTCTCTCGCTATTCCTCTCTTGATCCTCAGCAACGAAATGCTCCGACTCTAACCTGTCTCTGCTAGATGTTTCTTTAACATTCTCCCCCCTGCAGATCAACGATTCCTGTTCAGAATGCGGGCAATCTTTAGCATCCACCTTGTGATCCAGTTCAGAATGCTGGTAATCCTTTGTTTCACCATCCATCTTGTGGTCCTGTTCAGAATGCTGGCTCTCTTCACCATCTACCTTGCATTCCTGTTCAGAATGTAACCGATCTTTACAATCACCGTCGATTTTGCGTTCTGGTGTAACACTTGTCATCTCTACTGTCCCATTGTCATTACTTCGATTTTGGGTACTTCTCTGAGATCCATTTTGGTTACCACCATACGAATGTTCAGACACTGCCGTTGTTGATGAGGGGACCGCTGCTTCAGCTTTCACAGATGATGTCGTACAAGGTGTGTGACCATTTACAGGAACTGATTCTTCATTGGATTTAGGTGCTTTTGTTGTGGACCGGTGAACCCCAGCTGTAGCACTTCCTTCAACTTCACTTCCTGGCTGAGCTGCTAGACGGTTTTGCTCATATAGTTCCAGCATTTGATTGCTCACCTCTATAAGAAAAATACAAAGGTAGTACCCAATTAAGCAAAACAAAGCGTAACAAGGCACGAAAAAAAACATTTCAGAAAGACTATCAACGAAAATAATAGATATGTTCTCACTGGCATCAAATTTGGCAACAAACTACCTCTGCTCTGTATTTTACCCAACATTCTACAAGAAGATAAGTATACTGACCTTCCAATTGGCGTGGGGTGACATCAAATTCTTGCCACCAGAGTTTCTCCCCGTCAGATGGGAGCTTCACTTTGAGGAACTTCGCGGCAAGGAAGATAGCACCAGCAGCAATATGGTGGCACTTAAATTGCAGAAATAAAGAAGTACGCAGCCTGCACGGTGCTTTCCAGCAAGTAAGAAAAACAAGAATGTTGGCATTATAGTGAATACAAGAAGAAAAATACTATCTCTACCGTACCCATCGTTGACAAAATTCCATGCAACCTGGGCAAGGGCATTCTGTGCAACTTTGAATTTCTTTATCGCCTCAACGAGGGGCTTATACGGGTGGAACAGATTGAAGTCAAAATCGAGAGTTGCAAGTACAACCCTCTCTCCAAGCAAAATCAGCTCTTTTTGTTGTTCATATACTTCCTGCATATGGTAGGCGGTGGGATGAAATCTAATAGGTTGACAGAATTTAAGCTGAGAATGTAGAAATAAGTTACAGCACAGATGAAGTGAACTGCTGCCGTAACTCTTCATGTGATGTATGACCACAAAATGGGTAACAATAGAATTTGCAGTGCAAGAGTGCTCTAACAAAAATATATGCTAAAGGTAAGACGACTACACATATTTAAAAGGACTATCAAAATGAGTAGGCTTTCAGGTTTAGAACACCATCACTCATAAAAGAATAAGGATACATCTAAATAGCTTACTGATTCTACTAAATTGGCTCAGTGAGAACACATATTCCGAAATTCAACAAAATTTGGGGCCCATAAGTGCGATAAGAAGTGTATTTCTAACCTAGTCCCGTGGTAAGAGTTTCCTTGCCTCCCTATGGAATAGTTTTTGTGGAAAAGCTTTTTCCATAAAACTATTTCCCCGCCTCCCGAAGGATAATTTAAATGTTCTTTCAAGGTTAAATAAGACGCTAGTTATGTGTATGTACTTCAAAAGACAGATTGTACCAACTGAGAGCACGGAACTGTTAGAAATTCGGTGCCAACGTTCAAAAAAAAGTATGGCTAAAATAAGCTGATATCTGACAGAATGAAATACAGAGAAAAGGTACCTTCTGCTTGATTTTCTGGGCAGCAGCAGGATCCTTTTTGTTTATAATTTCGTAGGAAACGACGATGACATCCTTCAGCGGCCTAGGAGTTTCTTCAACCTTTCCCGCCAAGAACATACAAACCGTTGCGACGGTCTGCAAAACCAGTTTCACTGTAGTTAAGCGCTGCAATTAATCATAATACGAGGAGAAGCAGATTTCCCCACATCGACACTAAAACAGCCGAAAAATTACAAATACTTCTGAGACCTTTCAGAAAAGGACATAAGTTCAACCACTTAGTTTTGCCAGGGTTAAATTCTCAACATTCCAAGGGTTGAAAACTAAAATTCCTTTAAAGTTTTTCTAATAATGAATACGATTTTCATCACATACACATTTCCAATGTTTAAGAACTCTTTTTGAGCTTCATGCGTGGGCATCAACGAATTTTGTTTCACATGTACGCATACAAGCTTTAAAAAGTCCAAAACTTGGGCCTTGGTGCATTTGTTGTGTCTTTCTTTTAATGCAGTTAAAATATGGCCTACATAAATGAATACTATTTGAAGAAGACATGTGTCGACGCTAAAGATGCTAAAGGTAGAGACTGCACTGGTTTGTTAGCTAGTTTCATACAAATTTTTAGCTCTGTTTATTTACTTATTATTATTCTGGCATTTCCTTTAGCAATGTGAGGCAACGCCTTGAGGCCGCAACAAGGCCCAGCCTTGCCGAAGGAAAACGCATTGCGTCGCCTCAACGTCTTTTTAAACCTTACAGATGACTTCTAATGAATATTGATCTAAACAGATACCTCTTTACATGAAAACATATATACAGCAAAACCAGTTTAAACTATCATAAACGACAAAAACGAAACGAAACTTGGCAGATGGTATGTTTAGGCTAAAGTTACTGTCTACTTTGCAAATTGCATTCCAGATGAAACAAAAGATTATATCATGGCATGTCTTAACCAATCAGATAAAAAAATGGGTGGCAGTCTAATAGAGAGCAAATTAGAAGAATATACTCTTGAAACAGAAGATGTACGGTGAAAAAGAACATGTACTCACCCTCCTATCATTCTTTGCATGAGACTGACGAAGGAAAAAGCGATGGCAGAATATTATCGCCGTGGCTATAGTTACCTGGGGTCTGCATTGGAAACCTTATCACATCATACTCATAATCTGAAAGAAAAATATTAAATATCTAACAAAACTATCTTTCTTTACACAGAACAAAAACGCTACTGATGCAGCAATAGAAGTTGGTGGAACATCAAATGTAAACACAGAGATAAAGCATTTTCTGATTAAAAATAAAGAAAACCAAGGTCAAGTGAAATACTGCTAGGTAAAATAAAATCTGACAAACAGCAGATGATACAGAACTTCACGAGAGTAAGAAAGATGTTGAAACCTTTGTTCTACTTCCACCAAGCACAACAATGGGAAATTATCAACACCATACAAATTACTAACACGTATCTCCACTGGAGAACTCATACAAAACAAGCTGCATTAGGTGCTAGCATACATTCCACTGATTAAACTAAAATTGACATTAGTAAGCAATTATATGCTTTCCTACTGCACTGTTGCTAACACCATGCATTTGAGATCCTAGAGACCCCTCCATGGTATCACAGAACTCTAATTTGTGGAGGGAGTGGATGGCTTGTAGGCTAGCAAAGCAGGAAGAGAAGTATATGTAGAGTTCAAAATATGACAAAAATGTTTCTCTTGCAAAGTAACAAGCACTAAAGCACTTGCAATCAACCAAGCACTTCCACATGTTGCTTAATTAAACTGGTTGTAGAATTTAACATTTTAATCAAATATTTCGATCTAAATCTACACTCAATCTCTTGGTAGTTTGACACAACATTATATAAATCAGAAAGACAGAATTACTTATTATCCGATGAGTGGAAAAACATAGAGGCAAAGATAGTTACACAAGAGGTCAGGATTGAGGTTGGATACTCACACTTTAAGGCGCATGCCCAAATCTTGCAAAAAGGTGCAGTATGACTTGCGTAAATATGTCTCTTTCTTCAGGTCAATGCCATCGCTTCTAGATGGAGAAGTTTCCTCAATTTCCTTCCTAGAGAAATACCAACGATCAGATTCCTCTTGCTTGTCTGGAGAAATATTGCAAGGCGCATTTTCAACCACTGCATGATTTGAAGGATCCCCGGATACTAATCCAGCCATATCAGATTTCCAGTAGCAGAGTTTAATGCAAGGATCAGAGAAAGACCTAACTCCGGCAGCTCTATCTATGCCACTATCAAGTAGCTTCCTGTCCATTGACCAGCAGACAAGTTAATATTCCCTGTTTTAAGCTAGCATGGATGACATTGACAAAACATCCTTCTTAAGCAGAACTGAAGCCTCCATTGTCAATAATAATAGACGAGATTCATTAACATAACTAGAGTTCAATGTACGAGGTCCATTTAATTCAAAAATCATTCACTATCTAAGAAAAGAATAGCTTGCAACAAATGCACAAAACCACACATACACAATGAGGTATAAATATATTTTTTACAAAGATTAGGAGGTTCGTGTTTATATCATCCAACTAGAAGTGACAAGAACCACCTCGAATTGGCTGCAATCGATCTCGAGTAATAAAATATGAGCCACCAGAATACGGGGCTATCATCTTGAACTAGACGATGTGAACCATCTATATTACTGTCATATCTGCCTAGATGATAAGAATAACCTAAAAAGGGTGTCAAACATATCTAACCAAATAATCCCAACCACCTCGAATCAGTTACTATTGTAAAGAATCAATCATTATTGTAAAGTTTGATAATATAAATCACCTAGTGTAGGTGGCAATCATCTCTTTGCTCTCGTATAGACCCAGTATCCTTAAAAGTGTTTATCTTGGTACAATAAGACAGGGATATCAGGAAGTATCAAATTTGATTTTGCAATTAGGGTTTTGAAGGTTTTATTTCTACAATATGCATTCTAGCAATCTACCATTGGATAGGCATTGTATTTCGATTTTCAACAACAAAAAAGAAGAACAGAAAAGAGAGCAGGAGAATAGAAAACTTACCGAAAAAGATCACCGCCGCAGCAAATCTCCGACCTTTGAAACCCTAATATAAAGAAAACCCAATCAACCCTTTCCTTTCAGAGGAAAAGTACTTCCCAGTCACAAATCAATCACCCCACTGTCCAATCTATCTCCAACCTCCAAAAGAAACCACTTATTCCATATATACACTTCTCACTCGATTCTTTCTCTGAACTGCAACAAGAATTAGAAGATGGGTATGCGTCGTTCAAATTCAATCAATGCGAAAAACCGATATATATTCTTCCCCGATTGAGTTCTTAAGAGTTGTTGGTTGTAAAATTTGAGAAAAGGGGTTAAAACTGATAGACTGGATGGATGAACAGCGGGAAAATCAAACGTGATTGATGATGATTGTTTAGAAATCAAAATCAATGCCGCCAA
>JAJJMA010090118.1:0-10919 GCA_023529015.1 Papaver nudicaule
ATGGTTTTGCATCTGTTTTGGGAAAGCTATACGTAAAATATCTTACAGTGTAAGCCATGTTTCAAATTCTGTCCATCGGTTGCTCAGTAGTGAGGATCTATCTCAAGTAAAGCACTTTTTGTTATCTTTCTTTTCTTTTCTTTTCTTTTCTTTCCTAATGAGTTGTCCTTTTGATCTCATGATCAAACCACTATCTTTGGCGATTCCCTTATGTACTCCTAATTCCGTTCAGAAAGAAACACCACTTGGCAGTCTTGGCTATATGTCCATCTGCTTGTGGAGGACTGAGCTGGTTTATCATAGGAACGAATGACACACCTTATTCTTTCACTGCCACAGGTTTCTACAGGTTTGAGAGGAATATTGCGGGGCGAACCAATTAATCTCATATTCGGAATTTGTTTCAATAGAAGCCGGAGCTGGACAGGTTTGTTGATCCTTACAACGAGACTGGTTGTAATTGTGACTTCTGTGAACCGATATTTCATTGTTCTTTTCTTTTTTTTTTGAATTCAGTGAGGGAGAATAATTTACATTACATTGATGATGACGAAAACAGACCCAACGCTTACGAAAACGTCATAAAGATTATTGGCGGGACAGTAAATGGCATCAACCCCGATTACAAGTCGATATACTGCTTTGGCTTTGGGGATGGTATTGCATTTTTGGTTTCTTAATTTGCTTCATATGCTTACTGTGATTTGTTTTTCAATTTTGAGTTCA
The DNA here is from genome assembly GCA_023529015.1 of Papaver nudicaule. Taxonomy (NCBI): domain Eukaryota; kingdom Viridiplantae; phylum Streptophyta; class Magnoliopsida; order Ranunculales; family Papaveraceae; genus Papaver; species Papaver nudicaule. The sequence continues at coordinate 727 of JAJJMA010090118.1, forward strand.
GGTTTTTTTACATAATTTGCTACCAATTTTCACAGCTACAACACATCACCTAGACATCTTTAGATTTTCTAATGAACCCTGCAATGGAGTCAAGGAAGCAGTAAAGCAATACAGACATGCTGCCAAAACTGCACGGCCTACAGGTCAGTTTCTTTACTTTGTGTAGTCCATCTTTTGAGGCTTGATCTTATTTCATCGCTAATGGTTTTGTTTATTTATCGCAGAAAGGGTATCATACGGTCCAATCATCCGTAAGGCTACCTGTATTGCTAGCGAAGACCGTGACAAGCACCATGTGTTGGTTATAATTGCTAGCGAACCGGTAACATGTCATCCACGTTTTGCTTTTGCACCATTTTAGACCTTTTATTTTGTCATGCACCATCAAAAAAACGGAATTTCGCATTGGCCATACTTGCCGCGACGTATTTGACACCAATGATGGCTACTGGTACAACAGGTAACAAGGAGTTTCGATATAAAGCGAGGCCAGCTAAGCCCTGATGAGGAAAACACTTACCGTGCAATTAAGGACGCAAGGTTCGATTTTCTGAACTTTTACTCTATGCTGATCTTACACTTTCCTGTCTTTAGTTTGGTCGAGCCATTGTTTATGTATGGACATTGTGATGGCAGAAATTTTCGCTTATCAATTGTTCTAGTTGGCGTTGGGGAGACAAATGCCAACATGAAGAACGGACTGGGGATCTCTCGTTGCTGTAAATACAACAATTTCAATGTATGCGGCTATGTTAGTTTTCTGATTGATATGATCAATTTCAACATTGCCTTACATTCGTGTTTTCGAAAAAATATTCAGTGCGGCTTAAGATTTAATTGCGATTCTTATTTCTTATGCAGTTTGTGGACTATACGCAAATCATGAGAGACTCACCACTCGGGAGAAAAGAGACAGATTTTTGTGTTGCACTCACTGAGAATCTCCCAAGCCAAATTAGAAAGAGAGCTAGTTTGTCAAGGTAATGATGCATCCCCCTAAGTTTGAATAATTTTTTTGCGTGAATGTAAGCTTTGATGAATATTCTTGAGCATTTTTTAACACACTGATATCATTTTTATGTTGCCATGTAGGTCTAACTTAATTCCAGAAGAAGTACCTTCTTCCGTGGATTATCCACCTTTATTGACGAGTTCCCCCAACGCTACCCAGCCTTGCTTATCTGATTTAGACACAGACACTTCCTTAGTTTAATGTGCTTTGTTAGCAGCTCTGATTTGTGTTTTGGTTTAGTGTGCGCGCGTGCAGGGGACGTTTTATGTTCCCTATGTGTGTTGGTGGTGGGTTATTGGGTGCTTGACAGTGTATTTATGTGTTGTACATTGATGATTTCCGTCAATCGTACATTTCAAAAGAACTGTGAAAAAGAAAGAAGAAAGGGAAGAAAAATACATACGAAAAAAAGATGGTTTATTCAGCTTACGATCACCCCATATCATTCAATGTTAATTTATTCTATTGTAAATAAATAATTTATTTTATTTATTCACCATTTTTATTATTATTATTTTATTTTATTTTGAAAGAAAGGCCTGCTCATATAGATTAAACGGGATTTCAGACGGGAAAGATGGGCTAAAGTAGTCCCAAACCAACGTAGATAGCTGAAGAGGTTGTTGTTGGTGCCTTTTGACAGCCTCATTTGCAAGTCCATCTGCAGCCCTGTTAGCTTCCCTGTAAGCATGAGATATTCGTAAATGGCCAATTTGGTGTAGGAGATGCATTGTCTCATGGAGAAGTCCCCAAAGAAACCAAGGTGTTGAAGACGGGCCATTACGAATGATGGTGAGAAGTGCCAGAGAGTCAGTCTCAATCCATACAGATGTCCAATTGTTACATAAAGCCATTCGCGCAGCAAGATTAATGCCCCAAGTCTCAGCCACCAATGACGTGGTGAATCTCAAAGAGGAAGCCATTGCTTGGATTAGAGTCCCTCTAAAATCTCTTGCAATAATGCCAGCACCTGCAATCCCTGGGTTACCTTTGGAAGCACCATCAATATTCAACTTGATATAAGGATGAGTGGGAGGCACCCAATGAATCCAAATATCTTTGCGATGTGTTACTTTGTTAACTTTAGAGGCTGTGGTGGAATCCGGCAGGTATGGAACAATGTGGTTAGAAGCCCACTGAAATTCCTGCCACATAACAATGATTAGCCGGTACAGTTGAGGTGGTGTAATCTTCTGTTGTTTGTAGATAGCAGCATTCCTTGTAAGCTAGATGTGCCAAACAATGTAGAGTAGGAGGCACAAAAACTGCTTTGGTATTTCCAATTGTATCAAATCAGCAAGTGTGAATGGCCTCGTGAGGCCAGTGTGTGTGGGAGGTTTGTAGATAGACAACAAGTGTGTCTAAATGAGTGTCCAAACCTATGAAGGAAAGATGCATAAGAAAAGTAAATGAGTGGTGGTCTCGCGGAAAACCCCACAATGACTACAGAGACCATTTGGAGTAATCGCACGCGATTGAAGGAGATAAAAAATAGGTAATCCCTCCTTCTTGGCTTTCCACAAGAAAAGCCTGATTTTTTGAGGACACTGCAACTTCCATATACGGCGTGCAGTTGAAGCTGACAGAGGTGAATTGTTTCTAGCTGAGTGTTTGGATTCCATTAACTTTATGTAGCCCGTCTTAACCGAGTAGTCACCATTACTAGTGTAAGGCCAAATGAATTTATCTTCTCTAAGCTGTGCAGGGAGATGGAGACTGAGAACTTGGTCAGCATAGGTAGGAGAAAGCAATTGATGTACCAAGTCAGCAGAATTCCAAGTGTTGGAATCTGGAAGAATCATAGAAGCCACATTGTTGGCAGGAGAAACAGAATTGGAGGAAGCTTCCAGCGAAGACTGGTGTGGAATCCAATTATCAGTAATACTTGTCTTCTAGCCATCACCAATAATAGAGAATGCATGTTGCCGAAGGAACGGAGCAACCTTGGTGATACCCCTCCAAAGTGGACTAGCTGTAGCAGGAGGTGGTGGAAGAGATGGAAGTTGATCATGATGCTGGAGATACTTACAATGACACATTGTAGACCAGCTTGACTCTGGATGTTGATGTAGGTGCCATGCTCTTTTCATCAGAAGTGCTTGGTTATGTTCTTTGTTTCTCCTGATTCCCAAACCCCTTGTTTTTTTTGGAAGTGTAAGAACGTTCCAACCCAAAGTATGCAGTTTCCTTTGATTCTGATCATGACCCCAGAAAAAGTTTCTTGTAATTTTATCAATGCGCTTATGAACTTTATCTGGAAGCAACTGAGTCTGCATAACATGGTTAGTTATGGGTGTGAGGGAAGTGTTGATGAGAGTGAGTCTGCCTGCCGGATTAAGGCACTTTGACATCCACCCTTTATTCTTCCGTTCAAATCTATGAATAAGCTGGGAATATGTTGTTGTCGTCTGTCTCCCACAAGGAATCTGAACACCCAAATACAAAGGAGGAACTGAAGAAGTTGGACAACCAATTGACGAGAGATCTTACCAATTATATGAGGATCCAGTTTAGGATGGTGCACCAATAATGATTTTTGAGTATTGATTTTCTGACCCGCCGAAGATGAGTAATCATTGAGGATCCTTGTCAACTTTACACAAGAGAGGTGCATTTCTGGAGATTTTCAGTCCCTGAATGTGACCTGCATCTTGGAGTGAAGCGAGATTGGAAGATAAAACCTCAGCACATAAATGAAGATATAAGGGGAAAGAGGATCTCTCTGTCTGAGTCCATCTCTTATCTTATGTATAGTTTACTTCATCCAGGAAAAAATGCTCTAACTATTGGGTGTTTAACTTGTGTAGGGGTGCACAAATTAACAAAACTCTTTTGCTAATTACGAAAATTGAGCCCATAAATTATTATCGGTATCAATCAATCAGCTTTCCATGTTGTTTTTTTGACAATTCAAAAAAAAAAAACAGTTTTTTTGCCTAAATAACAATTTATTTTATATAGGAAGGTTTATATAACCAAAAGCATAGTTTTACAACAATTACACATTAACAACTAAGGAGTTGATTCGGAGTCGAGCAACAAATTGAGTTCCAACCTCTCTTTGAATTGCTACGCCTAATCTATGGAAAAGAAAATTACCTACTTTAACATTAGCATCATGTCTAGCTAAGTAGTTTTTGAGCCTTTTGAAGAACTCAATAGTTTCCTCACCGAGTTCGCCTAAGGTTGTGAAAGCCAAAGTACCAGAGCTGTACCCATGAGTCGTACAAATGTCAAGATATTTCTTACATTTTCGCTCCACTGCCTTAGTCACCGCATGTCCAGGTGTGACGTGTTGTACCCCGTCGCCAGTAAATGGTGAAATACCCGTCACATTGAAACATATGTTGCGTCTGTTGTCTCAATTGCAGACCAAGATGTCTGCAGGTCTGGAATCACCACCATGATGAGTGAGAAAACCCAAAACCGCCTCGGTAATGTATGCAACCTTAACAAGGTAGCCTCTATTAGTGAGTTTTTTTCACGGTACTTCAGAACTGCTATTCAGATTCAGGGCAACATAAATTTAGTTTTGTAGGAGATAGTTTACAGGGTTTTTGGATTCCAGAAAAGATTATAAGAAGGCAGAGAGAATTGTTTACAAAGGGCTTTTGTCCATTCGATCCATATCCAGGAAAAACAGTTCCTCCGAGTTGGTTATCCTTCATTGTTTATTTGGTGATTTTTGAAGTTTTGGGTTTTCATATTCAACTACAACGACTATCTTTACTCAATCTTCATATTTCAAGAACAGGGTGGATTTCGTTTAAACTTCAATCTACTCATAATCGACTCTTTGTACCTTGTCTACGGGTTCAGGTACAAATTGTTCAACAACTCCAACACTGGAGTATTGGAAGATCACCTCCACCCAACACCCTTCTCCGCCCATTGAGTGCTCAAACATTCAACTCTAATAGTTTTGGTGATATGATTCTCCAGATGACGACTAAAACACTCAACTACTCCGTGCTGACTCGTTCAAACATTCAATTCGGTAGTCTAATTTTCCCGACATAAACTGACATTTATAGGTCCACCACTGCCACATGGTTAGGATTAGCTATTAGGTCATTGCCACAATTGGCAAAACTGACATGTGGGGCTCAACTTCAGTTTTCTTGGCATAACATAAGCCACCTGTTTGAATTAGAATTGAAGACATTATGGACGGATCTGAATTTGGGTCTAATTCATTCGGCTTCTCTGCACCTTATGAAAACGTTATAGAGATCCCTTGGTCTGAACCTTACAACCTTTCTTTAGCTGTTTAGGATGGTGTATCTAGATTTAGGCTGCTTCGTTGACGTTTGCTCCTGGATGCGCTGGCTAGACTTAGGCTGTTTAATAGACGCTTGTTGTTTTTCTTCTGGTCGCTTAGTTCAATGTGTTCTAGTTTTAGGATTGTATGGGGTGCTTGCTTTTATGGTTGTGCTAGGATGTTGTTGCTTTTGGTCTGTGGTTACTACCTGCTTCGTATAGAGTGTCCTGCAATATTTGGTTATCCTCCGGATTCTACATTGGATATGGCATAAACATGAGATAGAGTCCAAGCATTGGTTTACAGTTGGGTGTGTGGTGGTGTTGGTTTTGCTCTCTCCTTTGTTCTACAAAGGTGCGCACATGCTGCTTCTTTCGTTTGTGAGGTGATGTCCTTTGACCTTTCTGTTGAAAGGTGGGCTCTCTTACCTTGGCATTTTTGCCATTTTTTTGGCGGGTAGCTCAGCAATTGGGATACAGTATCCTTTGCGTGCTTGGCTTTGGGGACTTTTTCTGCTCTGTCCTTTTAATGAATCTACCTTTGGCACCGGTTGCGACTCTTAGTAGTGTTCTCCTAAGGGTACATCGTATTTTCTGGTTGTATTTTGATTAATGTGTACCTTATTGTAACACTCTTTTATATATATAAATAAAATAGGCTTAACGTTCAAAAAATAATCAATCAAAATGGTAAAATTGGAAACATGACTTTTATATTTGAACTAGCTCAATTAATCTGGGACAAGGTTTAATTGTTCAATTAATTTGCGACGGAGGAAATATTACGTAGAAGATTTTCCAAATGGTTATATGCAGACCACGATTGAGGGGCATCAGTTTTTCTGAAGCCCTATCACTTTTCTTGTATTATGTGTCTTTACCAAACTGGTGGGCCACAACCCAAAAATAGTTACAAGGCTTTTGGGCCAGGTATGGTGTAACACCCTTCGGCGCCCTTTGTCCCCTACCAAATTGCCCACCTTTCAGAAAAGATGCATACCAAGGCCAAAAAACTCATTTAATTCAATGGAAATGAACGGGCAGTTTGAGGTAACAAATGTGAATTGATAAAGATTAGAGGATATTGGACCAGAAGGAACGATGATGTGGCAGAGATTTCAAAGGTGATTTTTCTAGGCTAAATTTCCGCTCGAATTTTCGCTATGGCGTCTTCTTCTCAATCTCATACAAATGATTTACAGAGAAATTTGGTGCTAATCTCTTCAAATAATGAAGAATCAAGCTTGGAGTCGCAAGATTTTCCTTCTTTAGAAGAATCTTATGGTGTGAATGGACTACCTTTAGCAAACCCTAGAAGTGATGGATCTTCACAGATGGGTATGGTTGGAGCTTCTAATGGAAGAAATCTCAGCAACCCAGAGGTTATCTTACCTGGTGGAGTAGATATCAACATGAATTTAGAGAAAAATTCAACCTCCTCTCAGATCGGTGCATTTGGGGAAAAAGGTTCAAACCCTAACCCTAACTCCAAGGATTGGAGAGCTTTGTTTCCTATGCCAAAACCTGTTACTCAGCAAGCCTCTATGAAGTTCACTGCACCAATCAAAGTTAATGGGAAGGTGGTTGTTGCTGCCCAGTCCGAAAAATTCTCTGAAGGAATGAAGAAATGTGAAAATCGAGTAGTGGGATTTTTCGTTGGGAAAAGATTATCCTTCCCAGCTGTGCAACTTGCAGTTGGAAAACTCTGGAAATTCAAGAAAGAGGTAAGAATAAAACTCCATGACAATTGTGCATTCATATTTGAATTTGATGATGAAGATGACCGTAAACTTGTTCTTGATACCGGGTCATTTTACATCTCAAAGAGTCTTTTTACCTTGAGACCTTGGTCTCTCTTATTGGAAAAATCTGTTTCAGACATCAAGTCTGTACCAATATGGGTTTTGATATATGGGATTCTACTTCACATGTGGGACAATGAAGGTCTGGGATTGATCTCTAGTTTTCTAGGAAAACCATTGTTGGCAGATGATTGCACAATCAAACAGGCTAGCATATGCTCGGATTTGTGTGGAAATTGACACAGAATTCTCTTATCCTCCAAAAATACCTTTGTTGATTGATGGGAAGTATGCAATGGACCTTCCAGTGGAATATCCGTGGAAACCACCAAGATGTGAGGGGTGTATGGCATTTGGACACACATCTAAGAATTTCTCAAGGAAAATGAAGAAAAGGTGGATTCCAAAGAAGGACAAATTTCTTCCTTTGAAATCACTGGAAGGGGTTAATGTGAGTAACTCAGTGGATATGAATGAGAAGCTAACTCAAGCTATAAATGATGCTAGTGGGGGTACTAATTTGAATTTGGGCCAATCAAGAACCGTCTCATCTAGTGGAGTTGAGACAAAGCAAACCAGTACCTCAGAAGTTAGATCAGTAGCAAGGGATGCAGTCATTGAGAATGTAGGAGTTGTTCAAATCCCAATGGAGAATGTAGCAATGGGTGCAATAATAGACAATAAAACACCGAGTGCAGTCATGAAGGATGGTCAAATCTCATTAGAGAAGTTGAATATGAGTCAAGGAACTGTTATGAAAACTCATGGTGCTGGTGTTAGTGCTTTAGCTGCAGCTGCAGCTAACCAAACTACAAGTTATATTGTCAGTACTGCAGTTGCAGTGGGAGGAACACCAGGTAAGGAGAACGAAACTTATACCCCATCTTCTTATGAGGCTGCGAATGAAAAAGATGATCAAGCAGGAGCTTGGACTGAAGTTAAAGGGAAGAAGAGCACAACCCATTTGAAGGCCAAGATTCAATTTTTACCAAAACGGAATCCGTTTATGGTGTATAGTGATTTTACTGAGGAAAGTAGATTTCCAATCAATAAAGTTGGAACCCTTGAGAAATCTTCTTCTGTAGTGTCAAAGGATAGAGTCTCAAGTAAAGCTACAACAACAAATGAAGATGTAGACGAGGGAAGGGATTGTGCTATGTCTTGTGAGGATAAGGAATTGAAGAAAAAGGAAAGAGAACTTCATCGGATCAAATGGAACGGCAAGAGTCCTAAAAAAGATGAACTGTTGGGAAGAGGGCAAAGATCTCAAGTTAAGAAGAGACCTCCTTAGGCTTCCTTGAGTCTTTTCGGCATTGGGAGTAGGGTGGTATCTCATTTTCCATTTCTCCTTTACCATTTGCTCTTTACTTTTTTGTGTTAACAGTTAGGAGTTTGTTGCTTATCTCTCCTGCTGGTGATTTTGTTGTGTTTGGAGTATGCTTGTTAGCTCTCCTGTTGTGTTTTTCTTGTGTTTGGAGTTGGCTTCATTGCGCTCCTATGTGTTTCGCCTAGGCGCTCTCCCTCTGTTTCTTTTTTCCTTTTATCAATACAAATTTAACCCTTTTACTTCAAAAAAAAAAAAATATTGGAGAAGTTTTACTGTTTTAGTTCCATTTTCTTTTTCCGATGAAAATTTGTTAACTACCCTAAACTACATGGTGACCTCTATGTGTATACTCATTTTAACATAGTAGGTTTAATGCATATGCCAACATTTGGTCCATATTTTAGAGTGACTTCCATTGTTATCTGTTCCATAACATCTAACTTCTTTCACAATCCATGCTGGCTTTTGTTACCACTTCAAGAGAGAGCATTCGAACTCTCTCTTTGGTGAAGTCTCATGGTCTATGAAGCATGGATACTGATACGGGGACACGTATACGGGGATATCGATACGGGGACACGTATACAGGGATATTGATACGGGGATTAGTCAATTTATAAAAAATGGGAATACGTGATACGGCGGGACACGTATATATATTAAAATTATTTTATATAATAATAACATTTTAATGAATAAAAAAATACATAAAATAAATGTTATAAACTAAAAAGCCTAATAATACCAGAAAATATTTAAAAAGATGAAGAAAAACTAGCTAAAACTTCATTCACTCATCAATATTATTTTTTCATCAAAAAGCACTGCTTGTATTATATTATATTACAGTATATTATATAAAATATTGTATTTTTTTATAAATATATTCTAAGTATCCCCTCTCAAGTATCCTAGAGGTATCTCAAAGTATCCCTCTACCCTTTTAGTAATTAAAAAAAAAGATACGTAAAATGGAGTATTCGATACGTATTTCCAAGTATCCCCAAGTATCCAAACAAGATACGTCGTCGATACGGATACGTCGCCCATTTTGAAGTATCCGTGCTTCATGGCTCATGGTATGACCAAATGAACAAAAGGTAAATTTGATTGGCTTTGAGGCCCATCACACACACCAATCCAGACAGAAACACTCTAAACATTCGAACCCCTAACCCGGAGATAGTCCCACTATGGGTTGGGTCAGGCTAGCACACAATACATATGGAAACAGCAAAAACAAACACACAAAATTTACTGGTATTCGGGCTAAAACTTGTAGTGGTCGAAATGGTTATGGAAGTTAAGAATTTTTAAGGTTGATGATGGATGGCATATGTTTGAAGAGTTTATGGTGAGATAGGAAGTGTGAGAATAGTTTGCGAGGCAAGATTAAAGATAAAACAGCATAACACCTCCTACGCATGTTGGTGGCACCTTTCATGTAAAACTCATTTAACTCATTCCGCACCACATTAGTCAAGCATGTCTTATCTCCTCGCACTGTCTCTTTTGTGATTTCTTTTATCAACTCCATGACAGCCTCGTCACTGCTGGAAGAATTAACGATGATTCCCCGGCAGCGGAGTTTGTGAACATCTTTAGGCGACTGGATAAGAGAGCCCATAAAGTCAAAATAAGAGTTTAAATCCTTGTTGGTGCCCTCCTGACGTTCGTATAGTATCAAATTGACAAATTTAGGTGTGTTCTGTCTGTTGATGTGGATAACAGGGAGCTCAAGAGTCGCAGTGTTCTTGTCGAAACTGATGTTGTCGTAGCTCTGAACTCTAGA
>JAJJMA010090131.1:2181-16595 GCA_023529015.1 Papaver nudicaule
ATAGAACTGAAAGAAAATCAATTGATCATGTTTTTTTCTTCATTGTTTATCCCTTTTTAATCTGCTGAAGTATGAACACGTTTCTGCACCTCCATTTTCTTATCAGTCAAATGTATCTCTCATTATTTTCCTAGTTGTGACAGAAATTGGGAAAATTTTGTGATTCTGAAACGTGCGCATATAATGAAATCTTTAGTTGTTTGGTTGATTATTTGATTTTTATGGTGAAGGTTTGATCTTTGAAACCCAAAAATTGTGAATCCAAATCATTTTGTCTGCATAAGACCCATCAAAAAGTCTGTCTGCTCATCTTCGTTACTTATTTTCAGCTAATTCTGTTGATTCATGGTTGATTCATTTGTTGGATTTGTAAGAAAAGAAGAGGAAGATAAAAATAAACGAAGAAGAGAAGAGAAGAGGAAGATAAAAGTCGAAGAATAGTGATGACCGGATTCGATCCTGGTCAGTGTTTTAGAAATGTGTTAGTATTGTACAACCTTGCCCTTGATTACTTTTTGTTATTACGAATTTGTATGCGTACGAATTAAAATCGGGAGGGGTAACTTAGTCATTTCCTGTCATACGATTGAAAGTTGTGACAGGAATTTTTTTTCGGAAATCTTAAGGATCCGACGGCTGGGTTTTAGTTTTAAACGATCTGGCGGTTACGAAGACCTAAGTATTTGACATAGTCTTGTTCCCATTAAAAAGGGGGGAGATATTTCGAAAAAGAAATAACAAAGCGATAGTATATAAGTCTGTAACGGACTGATACGAATTATACAACAAATATCAGCCCGATACAGACTGATATGTTGTACCGGTCCTGCTTTTATATCGAAAAGTTCTTGATATCCGTGAACTATACTTTCATTAGAAAAGGGGCAGTCAAGTTGAGAGAGGGTTTTTGAAATTCAAGTCGGCTGCTCAGATTTTGGGTTTCAGATCTATACAAACAAAACAACAAGGTATGCTATCTAATTAAGCCTCTTGCAAGATTAGTTCATACAAAACCGTTTCAATTTTCACTTTCAATCTGAGTGTTAAGATTCATTCATTTACTTACGGATTTAAGATCAAACTGATAAATCTAAGAAGAAAACAGATCCATGATGTATTCGTTGTTACTGAGCAAGGAAATAGTTGTAAAGAGAAAGAAAGAGAGAATAAGGTTTTGATTGGTTTGAGCGGAGTCGGAAAAATAAACCTTAAGTCTCTAGTTGGATTTCTAATTTCGTTATCAGTGTAGGGGATCTTTTTGCTGACTTATCTTTACAATTTTGAAGCATTCTTCATCATATTTCCAAATATATCCATCGGTCCTGGTATTATGGTGTGATAAACACATACAGATTATCGGGTGATTCAATTAAGAAAAATACACAGATTTATCGTCATATTATAAATGATTGTTTCATCCGCGCGTGCATCTGTTGTGGAGTTCATTCTTTCAGGATATTGAAGGGTATGTGTTGGAAATGGTCAGTGTGCTGAAGTTGTTTTGCCTTTCCGTTGGGAGGATTGGACCTTTCACAGCATATGAAGAAATTGGAGGGGTGATTTTCGAGCCAGATGTTGGATTTATTCGGGATTGGTATGGAATGTTACCATCTAACCTTGAATGGGTTTATTAAACAGTTATGGTATATTAACACGTCGCAGTTGAGTGTCATAGCGCTTTCAAAGTCAATTGCTTGCCTTTGGTATTAACACCTAAAATTTCATTCTTATAAAGGAGGAATTGGTTCTTTGAGAAACAACGGTTTTTCAACATCTCATTTACCATAAGTTGATTGTTATATATGCCAACTTACTAAACTTATCTGAATGCATTTGAGCTGTCTGGAAGTGAAAAAAGAGTTAACTATGTTGAGGCATCTTATACACCTAGTTTGTAAGGGTATGTCATAGAAGAGTCCCAATAGTTTTCAAAGTCGTAACTCTTTCTCCGCATGCATGGGTACTTTGCTCAGAATGGTTGTCCTGACACTAGTTATCAGGTATTTTATCGTCATATGAAGTTCTATTTCTTAAGTATTACAATTCTGCTTGTGTTTTATTATTCACCGTCTGCTATGATGTTGTTGCAGATTGTTTATATTTTGGTTCAAGTTGCATCACATTTACATTTACCATAAGTAAACAACAAAGAGGAATTGGTTCTTCTATCATTTACCATAAGTGTTGTAGGGAGAGATGCTTGTCGCAACTCTTTAGGAAGCAAGGACTTGATATCACACCTCTCATTGTAAGTTTTTGTTCAGATGATCTCCCACTTAATGTCTACTTTCTACGTGCTATTTACTGGTCCATCGTATTTTACATACCTTCGATGATTTATTTTGTTGCCAACCCCAGGTTACTCGACTGCTCCCTATTGCAGTAGGAACATCTTGCAGTCAGTATCATTTTGCCATTGGGTATCGATCTGATCTCATTTCTAAGAGTCATACAGATTTTATCCAGAGAGTGCTGGAAGGTATAAAAACCAACTCTTTCATTAAATTCAAGCCCAACCGTTTCTGGTATGTAATTTCTTTTGTTATATCTTTAACGTAAGCAAAATTCTTTGTGATTTCAGCGAGGGCACTGTTGGACAATGTGAAATTCACGCAGATTTCAGTCTACGCGGACTTACCAAGTAATCCATGGAAAATGTGTTTTTGACCTCAAGTTTAGCATCTCGGGACCATCTCTACCCCAAGTTTACCAGGTAACATTTTAGCACCTAAAGTAGATTATTTCCGTTGTTCTGGTGAATGATATTGAAGCATGAGTGTAACAGCAGTGGGTTCCTTTCTAAGAGATGAATTGGAGAATTTCCTTTATCTAGAAATATTATATATACTACTGAACAGATCTCTTGCCACTAGTTTTACTTTTTCATTATTTCAGGCTCACTAAAGCTCCTGAGGACGAGGCAGAGAATTGGATCTTTGTAATAACCCGATCTGTATTCAAGAAGCGGAGAGATAAGAACAACCAGAAGATAAGGACAGCTATGGAAATTCTGATTTGAAGGAGAACTGATCAATATCGAGGAAAACAGTTCTTCAAGAGAAAAAGGCCGACTGTGCTTCATATGCGAAGGACCTCACTTCGATCTGAAAAAGGCCAAGCAGGCAGACAATGCTCAAATACACCATGTCACCCTATCCAGTTGTGCAACGGGATTACCTAGAAACCTGCACCTGGAGATACTTAATCAATGTCCAGGCTGGTATCCACTACCATTATCCATGGTTATGGCTGACACAGGGGCATGGCAAACTGTTGTGAGCCTCACCATGGCAGAATACTTGGTCCGGGAGGCGTATAAGGGGTAAATGCAATCACAGACCTCCAACATCATGAAGCCTGCTGTTGTTTCGAGATGTTTGATGCTCTCGAGTATCTTACATTGGTAAGCAGCTCCACTTTTTAATTTTCATACAGTCCGTCTGAATGATCTAGATTGTTGTCTTACACCTCGTAGCTGATTTGACATACAATCTTCAGAAATCAAAGCTTTTCCCTTTAGACGCCTGTCAAACTTCAGGGATGACTAGGAAAGCACAGATTTTAGCTTAAGCACCGTAGTGTCCCTTGTGTTATTACCCGTTTTTAGTAATGTGAACCTTTTGCCTCTCTCATTCTCTATTTTTGCAGGCATTAGGAGTACCTCGGGAACCTGACAAGTAAAGCTGACAGTGTCACGTCTGAGTTGAAGTTTTAAAGCAAAAGAAAGATGTCTATATGGATTGAGTTTCACTGGTTTAGATGGCAACTTGAACAAGAATTTCCTCCTAGTTAAATAAAATTTGTACTCTGTGTTTTGCTGTCATTCTTTGTATTACAAGAGAACTACTAAGAGAAGTCCAAGCAGGTGCTGGGGTTCTACCATCCTTGAAGCAGAAGGAAAACACCTTGGAGCAATCCACTGGTCACAGAATGCAGCATTTTAATTTTCATTTCGTTTGCTAGGTTATTGTAAAATTCTGGTTTATGCTGTGAAACACACAAGATAGGCTCTGTAAAATGGTTGGAAATTTTGTTTCTTTACCCGGTAATCACCACTCTTTTAAGTCTTGGCTAATTTTTTTCTGAATTTGAGAGGTCATATTAAAGATTGAATCCCTCCACCACGATGCAGACGAGTTTCGAACTCAGATAACGAATGTCATCGCCCAACCATTTTACCACTGTACTACAGTGCAGTCTTGGCTCATTCCTTTGAGGAATTTCACAGTTTTTGATTTCCAGGCAGTAGTTTTCAAAACAAAGTATTTCATTTCCACTTTATGAGTGTCACAGACTCATAACTCTGATATGCCCTTATCCGTTGGAACATGCTAAATATAAAAGCCCTGGTACCTAACACTAGCTACATAAAGGAAACCCTGATTTAGAGAGAGAGATCTCGTCTGTCTTCTTCCAGATCTAGAAGATATGGAAGAAGCTGTTCGAAGAAAAGTTAAGAAAACATCAGAGTTGGTTGGGTTCTTGGGTAGTAAAACCGAAAAAGAAACAAATTGGTTTATTCACAGTGATCTGTATGAGCGGATTCGGAAAAATTAATAAAATTAGGTTTTTAAGCTTCTGGTGTGATGAATTTAGAGAAGTCATCCATAGAAGCTCCTGATTTATTGTAATTAAACCTAATCAATTAATTTTTTTGATTTTATAATTTTCTTTTACAACTAATTTACATGTTTATTGTTCTTAAATGAAAATGTCAAATTACTGTCTGAGCCAATTGATCTCTTTAGTGTCACATTGATTTCCCTAGATGATTCAAGCAAGTATAGTGCTAGTTAGGTAGAAATGACTATCTTGAATGGTGAATAAGAAGCTCTTTGTACTAGACACTAGCATCTCTGATCTATGAGGTTACAGATTAATTTCATATGAGTCCGGCTATAACGCGGTTAACCGCATAACTCATAAATGAGGACGCGGCTTACAGCCGTTCATCCATCCTAAAAATACGCATTCCAGATCCGGATTTTAAAAGTTTAATTTTTTAGCTGATATATCTTTATTAAATCTAAAGTATTTATTCTTAAATCCTCATCTCTTTCTATATTTGTTTTCCAACCCCTTGTGAAAGATGTTCCTGTACAGGAGAACATAAATGATTGTTTGCGGTTTATACTGGTTTCCCTTCTGTTACAGATAACAATAGTCTAACGAGTTCACTGCCAACAGATACAAATAGATGGATTTCCTGCAATGGAGTCCATGGGTGGGACATCATCTTTTTTTTTTTTGATGCAAGAAAAACTTTTATTAGAACTAAATAGTGAGTCTGTCTGAGTCAAAATTCAGTGCAGACAATACAAAAACTGGTGGAGAATCACACCAAGAATCCGACACACCATACTTCCTAGCATGTTTTGCGACTACGTCAGCACAGTTGTTTGCTTGACGATCAACATGAGTAAAACTACAACTTGTAAAACATTTTGAATAGAATTGAATGTCTTCTATTAAACTTGCATATTGCAAAGACACTCCCTGGCTTTTAGAGCCATTTATTGCTTCAACTACATTACTTGCATCGATCTCGAATTCTACTTGCTTGAATCCTTTGGAAATAGCCCATCTAACTGCCAGCTCCACAGCTCTGCATTCCATTTCCTCAGCATCCTTTGCCAGCTCTACTTTTTCGCATTTCGTTCCCCAATGTGTACCTGCACAAGAGCGAGCTATTAGTCCTAGGCCACCAGTCTTAGTGATGTGACAAAAAGAACCATCACAGTTTATCTTTATATGATCCAGAGCAGGTAAAGTCCATCTGTTATGATTTTCCTGAACAGTTTTAGTAGTCCTGAATATCGGCTGTACTACTGCAGATACAGCAGATGTTAGGAAGTTGTTAATTTTCCTAATTACTTCTTCAGGGCCAGCTACTTTGTTCTCGAAATGGCATATGCATCTCTCCTTCCATAGGAACCAAGAAACTATAGCCAATCTTCCCTTCATATCTTCTGTGAGCTGATCAGAGAATAACCAATCCTTCATCCATGTCTGAGCAGATGACCAGTTATGGTCTGTAATTCTAATTCCCATGATCCTAAACCATACTACTCTGGCTAATGGGCAAGTCAGCAGTATGTGTGTTAAATCTTCATGCTGGAGCTTACACCTATCACAGTATTTGTCTGGAATTTCCTTTACTCTTGATAATCTGACCTTAGTGGCCAGAATATCCTTCATGCTTTTCCACAGGAAGAGTTTAATTCTAGGCAGTAGTTTTAAACTCCAAATCTTATTCCATATCCCAGAATTGCTAAGCTGTATAGTTGGCGAGCCATGATGCTTTATGTTGTATAGGACCTGGTATGCAGACTTGACACTGTAGTTCCCATTCTTGGTATGTATCCAAATCAGTCTGTCTTCACTTTGTCTTGGAATTCGCATAGCTAGGATTTTATCAGCTGTTTCTTGGTCGAAAAGGCTTGGTATTAATTGTTGCTTCCAACATCTTGTAGATTGGTCTATGAGATCAGAGACCATAGTATAGCTCCATGTGTCAACATAGTCGTCTTTTGGTGACGGAGGAGAATCCAGTCCCTGCACCCACTTGTCTTGCCAAATACTGATCTTGAATCCATTTCCCAAAGACCAATAACTGTGCTCTTTTATGAAATCAAACTCAGAGCTAATGCTCTTCCAGCTCCAAGTAGAATCTTCCTTAACTTCACAATGCAGAGGAGGGGATGAGTGAGAATACTTGGCTATCAGGCAAGAAGTCCATAAGCTTTGTTTTGATGTACACAACCTCCATGCTGACTTTGCCAATAAGGCATGATTGAAGCAGTTGAGGTCTCTGAAGCCCAGTCCTCCATCATTTTTGGTTCTACACATACTAGGCCAAGAAGTAAGAAATAATCCTTGCTTTTCCGGCTTGTCCCACCAATATCTGAGCTGCAAGGAATTGATACTCTTAACAGTGTCAACTGGGAGCTTAAAATTGCTCATTTGATGTAGAGGAATACTGTTGAGTACATGCTTCACCATAACAGTTCTGCCTGCTTGATGCATGATTTTCCCGCTCCATCTAGCAAGTCTTTTCTTCAAGGAGGTGATAAGGGGATTAAAAGACACCTTCTTTTTTTTGTTTATGAACAATGGTATGCCCAGATACTTCTCGTTTTCATTCATGAGTTGGACTCCTAGCATGTCAACAATTTCTTCAATTTTTGATCTGTTGGTGCTTTTACTGAAGCTAATACCACTCTTTTGGTAATTGATCAACTGACCGGAACAGCTACTGAATTGCTCAAGAATAGATTGCAGCTGCTGGATATTGTTGTTGTTTACCTTCAGGAATATTAAGCAGTCGTCAGCGAATAGCAAGTGGCTAATTGGTGGAGCTCGTCTTGCTATTTTAATCCCTTTAAGTTGTCTGTTTGCTTCAGCTGCAGCCATAGCTCTAGAAAAACCTTCCATAGCAATAATAAACAGGTAAGGAGATATGGGATCTCCTTGTCTGATCCCTCTGGTGGGATAGAAAGGTTTACAAGTAGCTTCATTTAAGATAACAGAGATCTCAGTCGTACTGATGCACTGAAGAATTAAGTTACACCAGTAGTCACAGAAACCCATCTTCTTCATTACCGCAATGAGATAATCCCATTCAAGCCTGTCGAACGCTTTCGACATGTCCAGCTTAAGAGCCATATAAGAGCATCCATCCTTCTTTGTTGTTCTCTTGAGTTTGTGCATAACTTCATGTGCAAGGGAGATGTTATCCGAGATCAGTCTTCCCGGATGCTGATTGGAAAGGCGAGATGACTTTATCGAGCAAAATCTTCAGTCTTCTAGCCATTAACTTTGAGATGATTTTATAGGAGGTGTTGCATAATGCAATAGGCCTATAATCAGCAGCTTTGGAAGGATTCTTAATCTTTGGAATTAATCTGAGTTTGGTCTGATTCATTCTCTTGCTCAAGAAACCTGATGAGAAGAAAGCCTGCACTGTAGAGATGACTTCTGACTTCACAATGTCCCATTGAGTTTGGTAGAAGCCTGGTGGAAAACCGTCCGGTCCTGGAGCTTTCCAGGCTTCCATACTGAAAAGAGTGTCATGTATTTCCTTCTCCGTTGGGATTGCTACTAGCATGTCATTATCTGCTTGAGTAATAACAGATGGAACGTTGCTAAGAAATGCCTCATCCGTTTCCGGTTCCGTAGAGGTGCTGACATCCGAGAAATGTTTAGTTAGCAATGCTTCAAGGCTCTCTCTATCACTTTTCCAGCTCCCATCAGCACTTTGTAGAGAATCTATCCTATTCCTTGACCTCCTCATGTTTGCATTGACGTGATGCATTTTAGTGTTTTTATCTGCCTCATTGTGGAGATAGGAGTTTGATTTCTGCTTCCAGAACTCGTGCTTAATATCTTCCCATTTTTCAATCTCTATCTCAACCTGTTTAATATTAGAAGTATTATCTTTTGAGACATCCTTCTGCAAAACATCAAGGTTAGCATATAGTTCCTTTATATTATCATTAATATTACCAAATTCTTTCTTGTTGTAATCAGCCAAAGTTTTCCTAGTAATACTGAGTTTGGAACCCAACTGATGAGCTGGAGAACCAGTAGTATACTCATTCCAAGCTGCAATAATCCTATCTCTACACTTTGGATCTTTTAGCCAACAGGCAAAGAACTTCCAGTTTCTACAGCTAACTTGCACATCATTATATAGGTTTAGTAAGATAGGACAATGATCAGACCCTAGTTGAGTTAGGTGAGTCAGACTAGCATCAGGAAAATTCAGCAACATTTCATTATTCACAAGAGATCTATCTAGTCTTGACTTAAACCTACCCGTACCATGTTTATTCGATGTCCAGGTGAATGGCTTGCCATTGTAGCCTAAGTCAACTAGTCCGGCATCCTCTATGCAAGTCAGGATATTAGGGGAACTGGAAGATGAAGCTCTGTTCCTATTGTTCCTTTCTGCAGCATTAAGAGTAATGTTTAAGTCTCCAATTACAACCCAGGGTTGTCTAATTTCAGTGCGTAAGTCACTAATGTAGTTCCAAATGTAGCTACGTTCATCAGGTTTTAGGGAGCCATAAATACATGAGAGAAGCCATTCAGGTTTGGCTGGATCATGCTTTACAAGACAGTGGATCATATTTTTGGAAGTGTGCATAACTTCAAGATTAAAGCCATCTTTCCATAAAAGTAATAGTCCACCTGATCTGCCTACAGATTCGACGTACATGTTATTTGGATACTGTAAACCTTTCGACAATGCTAGCACTTTATCTGAGTTTATTTTTGTTTCACTTAGGAAAATGATATCAGGATTTGCTGACCTAGCTAGATTTTTTAGATGATCTCTAGCAATCTTTTTATTGAAACCTTGGCAGTTCCAGGATAGAACTTTCATGATGACACAAGTTTGGGAGCAAGTATTGAACTTCCTAGATGAGCAGTATACTAGCAATGAGGGAAATAAATGCAAGACGGCAGACCCAAATGAATGCCCTTTTCCTATAATGTAGTTGGACCAATAACTGGAATGTTCTAAATGAACTATCAATTAATGAATATGATTTTCAGAGAAGTAAATGCTGAAGTAAGAGATGCGGCTGTTACTATAAAAACAGTAAATGCAATCCTCCTTTACTCTAAATGCAACAGAATTAGACAGCACTAAATGATCATGATTACACTTAAGGTAATTAAAGCAGCAGATAATGCTAAGATCCAGACAATAAATATCAAATGATTGAAAACAAACTTTGAAAGAATTGCAGTGATTAAAACGATTTGAATGCAGGTGCTGAGTATTTAAAGAAGCAGAATAAATGCTAGTTATTAACAAGAGGGTTTTTGTTCTGATTACCTTAGGTGCAGCCTCCATGTCACCTCCATGAAAACTCTCCTTTGTGCTTCCAACATCCATATCATGATCCATTTCATCAGTTCCAGTAGCCCCACAGTTTGTAGCACTGCTCGTTCCTCGATGATTATCAGTTGCATTCATATCTGCACCCACCTCCTCAGTTCTATGTCTCTTTCCTGCTCTAGCTCCTTCCATATCATCATCTTCCGCCTTCTGAGCATTGCATGCCTCACAGATGTCGTTTATCATTTGTTTTATATCTTCACTGACTGCTACATTGTGTTTCCGTGCTAGATCTTGGATGGAAGTTAAGTACTCTTCAGGTGACAGTTCTCGCAATTCCATATTTTCAGCTACCTCTTCACAAACTGCTTCATCATGATCAACAGTATAACATCTGTCGCATAGTGAATGCGGTTGACTCTCCCAATGGTATCTCTGCCAGACTGCCTTGTCAGTGCTAGAAACCCACCATCCTCCTCTCAATAGAGGTTTGTTAAGCGGTACTCTCACATAAGCTGTAACCATGTTATAGCCTCTAGGCTTACAGTTTTTAGGAAAAGTTTCAATCAACTCTCCCAGTTCTGCACAAGCTTCCTTGACATGGACTTCATTTTGATGCTCGATGAGCATATTCATAAACTTGACCTCCCAGATTTGATGTGTGAACTCATAGTCTTTGAAAGCTACTGAAGTCGTATATTCTTGCAGATTCATATGGTATGTAAAGAAATTCCAAGGGGCATATTTGAGAACTCTTTTCATATCAGTCTTGCTATTGAGCTTAAAAAGGTAAAGATTCTTACCCACAGCCCTAACTTCTTTGTCTTTATATCTTTTCCACAGTCTGTTCATCTCTTTCCTAATATCCTTCGTTTCAAACTCTTCATCTGTCAAAAGTTTCCCAATCAAGGAGAACGACCATACCTCAGCAGAAGCTGCTGCAGCTTGTTGGGTACCAACACTCCTTTTGATGTTTAGAAGACTGATATCCTTTATGTTAGCTTTCTGCAGTTGGGTGGTGATGGCTGAGATCTGATTGTTTGCAGGAGTAGCCATATTTTTCTTTGCTAAGAGAAGTCTTTTTCCTTGTGCTGAAGATGATAACTTGTGCCTTCGAATTCTTCTTTTTATACCCAGAAGATATGTATTGTAGATACCAGCCTTTAAAATCTTCTTGTGGTTAAAGTTAATATTCTTGAAGATATGAGTATAACTAAAAATAGGATACTCAATTAATGCTTGATCAGGAACTTGACTTATTTTTCTATCTCCGTCATTATCTCCATAATTTCCTACCAGATTTTTAGGCCGTGCAAAGTTGAAGTATGACAGATAAGAAATAGTTGGTAAGCGATAATGTCGAATCGGCTGGCTGTTTGAGCTAAATCTGGTAACTTTCCTACAATCACGGGATTGATTAGGCGGAACTTTGGTTTGAATTTTGAAACTTTGAACGAGTCGCTGAGTTGGTGTGAGTCGTTCATACTGAAACTTCATCTTAGCGTCATGATAATCACAGAGGAACTTGTTGCAATGGACATACTGTTTCATACTGATTGAGGCCAGCAGGAATCTACTGGGTTTGCATACTGCAAAAGAGGGATTCAGGATCTGGAGAAGGATCATACTGATCACAAAGGATCATACTGATGAGTTTTCATCTTGGTGAATGGTAGAGGCTGCAAAATATCTACACAGGCATCATTGTTAGAGTTTTGTCGAGACTAAAACTTTCCATTCAAAGTAAACAGTAAACACAATGAAAAACAGAGCTAACTAATTCAAAATGTTATGATAAAAGAGTAAAAAGTATCACAGGAAAATGAAATCAATGATTAAAAGATTTATCCAGGATGAACAGATGAGACAATGACAAAAGAAGAAGGAAACTTACTAGGAAATCAACATCATACAGTTACTACTATATGAATGAGAACGAAAGATTAAGAAAACTAAAACTAAGATGATGCTATTGGGATGATAAGGATTATTTTGCCTAGAAACTTAAGATGGATTGTATGCTAAATCTTATAAACAGCATGAATGAGTAATGATGATTGTGTCTGGGACATGATTATGATTGAAGACATGATCTAGTATGGAAATCTAGCAACAGAGATTCATGAAGAAAGAAAAATTTTGAATTTTTTGATAGTCAACATAAGACGGCCAGAGTCATGCATGACAACCACGAAGAAGAACACGACTCACGAAGCTGTGGGGTGGGACATCATCATTACATGTTCATCTTGAGATCGTAAATGGTGGCTTCAGGAGGACAAAAGATACTACTCCATGTGCAAAACAAGCAGAACTGGTTTCAAAGGAAGTGCAGAAAAACAGAAAAACAAGCAGAACAGACATCCCAAAATGACACTATATATATATCCCAAAATGTAATAATTCCAGTCGCAAAAAAACAAGGATAATTGACCCAAAATGACACTGATTATACCCCAAAATGTAATCATTCCAGTCGCAGAAAAACAAGGATAATAGACTGTATATATACCCCAAAATGACACTGAATATACCCCAAAATGTAATCATTTCAATCTGCACATTGTTTTTATGTCTTCCACCATATATATTTTCAACTGAATTCTGTATGACTCCATCCTATCTTACGTGGTCGTTGCGAAGTTTCTGTCCTTGCCTTCTTACTTGGTCTGACAATCTCAGTTTCTATCCTTGCCTTCTTACTTGGTCCAACACTCGTAGTTTCTGACCTTGCCTTCTTTCTCCTCATACATGAATAAACAAACGATCAATGATTAAACATAGCTCATATTAGTGATGTTAGACAAAATTGAACAAAAGAAATATACCTTGTCGTGGTCTTAGGCATTTCATTTGCACTTGGAGAAGCAACTTTTCCCTTAGTTTTCACTAGTTTGCTGTCCATAAAGGATTTCATTCTACCTGTTCGACCTTTACATTTAACAATGTCGGGATCAAGAATGGGTTTTTCACTTGTCGCAACACATTCAACGGTTGCTCTCGAATCAGCTTGAACTAGATCCGTGGAGCCTTTCAATGCTTCATCGACCTCTTTCAATGCTTTATCAAAGAGAGCCTTAGTGACATTATACATTTCAGGGGAAATAGACCCTTTAATTGCAATGTTAATGGCTTCTTGACATAGCTTACTATACCGGACAGCAGCAGTATCACCTAAGTTGACTACAAATTCTTCACCTTGATCAGATACCACTGATCCTGACTTAGCATTTGTTGTCCATCTTTTTAATATGCACTGAGGTGGGAGACTTTGAACGTTCACAATCGAGAAAATCTTCAATATATGCCGACACAAGTAACCTGCAAACTCATATAACAAGCAACTACACTTTACACTTTTGTCATTTGAATCGTATGTAACTGTCCGAAACTTGTTTTCATGCCCGAATCGCCACACATGATAAGTTGAAATTGTTCCACTTTTAGATGTTTCATTCTGACAGTAATGCAAAGCCTGACTTAATTGTTCTTGGAACTTGTAAAACACTTTCTTTGTGTAAATTACAGATGCCTCTTGCTCAATATTCACAAAGAACCTCAATAATGGTTTCCTATGCTTAGTCTCATAATCCTCGTCATTTTCAGCTTGACGTCTAGCTGTTATTGCCATCTCATATTGCCTAACAAACTCGCAAAGAGGCATGTTCCTTTTCATAAAATGATCAAAGTAAGCATTAATACTTTCGCTACGCTGAGTTGTGTACATATCAGTACAAAATACATCACGAGTATAAACTGATGCCCATTTTTCTTTTTTCTTGTACAGTTTCAATAGCCACTTGTTATCTGTCAGTTTAAATTTCTTAAGCATTAAATCCCATCCAGACTCAAACTCTTCTATTGTTTCGTTACCATATAAACACTTGTTAAAATCAGCAGTAAACTCTGGGTATTTGTTAATTGCATGAGATAAATGCTTACTCGCAAGTCTACAGATATGCCATAAACAGAAACGATGACGTGTACCTGGCAAGATTTTTCGAATAGCACCAGCGATAGTAGACTCTTGATCTGTAAGAATGACCTTTGGTTTCCTACCATGCATTGCTTTCATCCACGTTTTCATAACCCATTCAAATGACTCTTCAGATTCAGAATGGAGAAGAGCACCACCAAATATTGTAGTTTGATAATGGTGATTGACTCCTACGATAGGAACAAACGGCATGCCATATCTGTTAGTGCAGTATGTAGGATCGAAGCAAACAACATTTCCAAAGTGGTAGTAATCCACCCGTGATCTAGCATCTGTCCAGAAAAAATTAGTCATCTTGCCTTCTGAATCAAGTTGGATAGAGTGAAAGAATGACGGATTCTCTGCTTGTTGGCACTCAAAATAATCAAGTACAGCTTGTGCATCTCCTTTTTTAAGCTCTCTTGTTCGTTTCGCAGTCAAATAATTTCTTGCATCCTTTTTAGTAAAGCCGATATTCTGAACTCCACCGGAAGCTACTGACAAGAAGTTCATTGCAAGATTTGTCTTAATCCTTGCTAGACGAAAGTTGTCGATGATTTGTTCCTGACCTTTACTCATCTTTCTCAA
>JAJJMA010090141.1:0-10756 GCA_023529015.1 Papaver nudicaule
ATCAGGATACCATCTTCACTCCCATGGAGATCGAAGGTGCGGGTAAAGACGGAGATCATCCTGATGATAATATGACTGTTATTTCCTCTGACCTAGCGGTATTGAACTTGGACAAGATGCCCCGCGGCAATAAACCTGTCGTTCCGCCCAGAAGATTCAGCACCGGCGTAGCTGTGAACGAACTCGCCGAGTCGTTTTCCCGCCTGCTCACACTGGAGGGAAAGGAGAATTCGTTGTATTATGAGACCATGTTGACATACTCATCAACTGGTCTTGTAAGAACCCCTGAATTATCTACAGTGGCTTACAACTTGACTCCTCACCAACACTTCAATCTTGCTACAGCGGTAACCTTTTCGATCTTTGGTTTCAACTCCTTTCACGCATTTGTCATTTTTATTCAGTATTCAACTGGTTTTACCTATTTTCCTCAGGGTTATAATCAAGTGCTTAGTTTGATTGACACCTTTGAGGCTCAAGGCGACATAATCAACGAGTTAGAGAGGGAGAACCTTCAACTCTCTCGTGTTTTGGAGTCTGAGAAGGCTGCTACTACAAAGAGGGAACGTGCATCCACCGAGGCACAACAGAAACTCCAAGGTAGATTTCTTATTCTCCTGTTTTCCTACTGCATTTATTTTGCTTTCGCCGAGGCCCTTAGACGTCATCCCTTCTAAGGTCGCCAACATCTCCCTGAATCAAGGCTACGGCAAGCTGAAATCGAGATCAACAAACTCGCTGATGCTAACGCCCGAGAATGCTGGTTGTTGTTCGATTTTGATCGAGATGTTAAGTGGTATCACCGAGAGTTGAGATATGTTAGCGAACTTAACGAAAATCTTGATCGTGTGGCTAAAGCTGCTCGCTCAGTGCTAGGTTGGATTGAGGGAAATCGAGATGATGTTATTCGCCGAAAGAGACTTTCTCTGAAAGCTAAAGAAGACGCTATAGTTGATCACACTCGAGTGAATGGTTTATGGCGAGCTGAAAAGTCCAGGGCTGACGAGTTACATCGCCAGCTAATTCACGTTTCCACCGGAAAGGAAACGGCTCTTCTGGAGATCCAACGACATAAGGATTTCGCCAAGATATATGGCGATCGTGCTAGAGAGTACTACCACCAATTGACCTCCCAACATACCCTGATAACTAGAATGTTAGGCCCTAGCCATAATCAAAGTTTTGAATCCAAACTTACTGCTATTAGTAGTGCTTAGGAAAGCGCTCGTCAGCATGTACAGGGGCTAGAAGGTAGATTTCTAGGACATATTGCCGTTGTATCTTTCCTATGCCTCAGTTATAACGTTATTTCACCTTTCTCGTTCTCAGATCAAATCAAGCAACTTGAGGACGAGTTGAAGAAGCACGAGAAGATTGTCAAAGACCATAAGGACTGCACTGATACCATCTTTAAGATGGCGGACAAGCTTCTAACTCACAACGAGTGTGAAGGGAAATTGAATAAGGCTCTTGATGCCCACAAGGATTGTTCCATCACCATCTCCAATTTGAACAACCAACTCCTAGAACACCAACAATGTGAGAAGAAGATTAAGGACTTGGACGGCAAGGTCGCTTATATTGGGGAGATCCGCGATCGTCTTCAAATGACTTGAATCTGTCTGAGAAGAAACTAGCGGCCCAAGAGGAGAAGCATGACAGGCAACTACTCAAAGTTGCTTTTGTCGCCGTTCAAAACTTTGAGAATGACGAGTTCCTCAGCGTGGGCTGGAAATTCCATAGAAGTACATTATTCACAAGAGGGCTCCTCCTCAGCAAGTCGACGATAGTGAAGATGAAGGTGGCGAGTCTGGCGAAGAGGAGGAACAAGAAGAAGAGGAATAACCAGAAGAAAAAGAGGAAGAAGAAGAAGAAGAAGAAGAAGAAGAAGAAGAAGAAGAAGAAGAAGAAGAAGAAGAAGAAGAAGAAGAAGAAGAAGAAAGGGAAAATGAAGAGGAAAAGGGACAACAAGGTGGCGAACAACCACTAGAAGAAGAAACAGAAGAACCCAAAGTTCCAGAAAATGTCGCCGACAACCAAAATGAAAGCCAAAGCCAAGAGAGCGGCGCCAAGTGAGCTTAACACTTGCTTGAGTTTTCATATCCTTAAAGGATTAATGTAGCTTTTTGACTTTTGTGTTTACTTTGCAAAAAATTTACTTGTGTTTCTCTGTATGCCGCTTTAAGACAATCTCTATAGTATCCCTCCTTGCTTTGTTTAATGGAAAGCTAGTTTTTATTTTATTTTCGTTCTAAGGAATGTTTTCGTAACCCTTTGCTGATCATTCATTCAAATGGTATGTCGTATGGTTATCCGGCTAGTAAATTCGTACTCCAATCGCTATGCTACTTGTGCCCGTCGGCGATCTTATTATAAGTATTTGGTTAGCCAAGATAGTGGCATGTTTCCAGTCTCCGGGAGTCTTATATTTTTCTGCCAAACCTTACAGATCAACAAGTAACACGATTGGTTTTACAACGAATTATACTATATGTTACCCATAGCTTCGTCATTTGAAGAGGATAGATCAAGGTTCATTCCTTAGCGAAATCAAAACCTTTAGGTTGAAATCTATTAGCTCTTGACGACTTTTTAGTCATGGAATTTTGCTTTAGTAGTTAGCACTTGGCTACTTTTGTGTGACCTGATCAGGGTTTTTATATGAACTTGTTAGTTCTTAAGGGCTTTTTAGCCATGGCATTTTGCCTCGGTAAGACCTTTTTGGTCAAGAGCTAATAGCTCCTTTTAGTCTAAGGCATTTTGCCTCGGCGAGACCATTGTGGTCAGGAGCCATTTGCTCTTCGAGACTTTTTAGTCTAAGGCATTTTGCCTCGGCGAGACCATTGTGGTTAGGAGCTATTTGCTCTTTGTCACCGTACTTTGGCGTGTTAAGGAAAGTACTTCGGCGAAAATGTAAATGACACAATGAGTTGTTAACGAGGTTCGACGCGTGATAGCAAACCTACGTCCCCGGATCTTATTCGATGTTGTTTACATAAGCTAATAAGATTTCTTGGGTATTATGCCCGCCCAAGACTTCAGAGTTTTTACATCATTGACTCAAGGATAATATCTCTTGATAAACTTGGCATTCCAAGGGTGCTCTAACTCCTTGCCATGCTCGTCTATCAATATATACGCTCCATCTTCTGCTCCTCATTTGATGATGTAAGGACCTTCCCACACCGGCAATAACTTTCTGCAACCCTTTCGCTGAGAAGGTGGGATTTCTCGCAACACCAAATCGCCTGATTGATATTCCCTGGGAATTACCCTCTTGTTGTATTCTCTGGACAGTCGGCGATGGTAATTTTCCATATGGGTTAATGTAATTAGCCGTTGTTCTTTTATATCATCCAGCTTGGCCAAAATCAGATCGGTGTTCAAATTCTTTTCCCAAGCTTCTCGTTTTGTTGAGGAAAGGATGACTTCTGACGGCAGTACTGCCTCTGCACCGAAAGTAAGAAGAAAAGGGGAAGCGCATGTTGCCTCTCTGACAATTGTCCTGTATGACCATAGAACGTTATGAAGGTGCTCACACCACGTCTTCCCATGCACTTGCACTCGCTTTTTAAGGCCCAGTCCAATAGTTTTATCAGTTGCCTCTGCCTGCCCATTACTCTGAGGGTAAAGCGGGGTTGACTTTCCCAGTTTAACACCATATGTGGTGAGTAACTCTCTGATGTTATTGCCGACAAGCTCTTTTCCATTGTCAGTGCAAATTTCCGCCAGTACGCCAAATCTACAAAATATGTTTTCCCATAAGAATGTGAACACCTCTTTCCCTGACTTTGTCCTTAGAGCTTCGCACCATTTAGTGAAATAATCCATAGCCACTATGATATACTTTCTCTGCCCTGAACCTGTGGCAAGTATACCTATGTTTTCCCCCCACCCCCCCACCCCCCCACTTGGCGAAGGGCCAGGGGATGAGAACTGAATTTAAAGATGTCGCCGGTGCTTTTATCCTTTTTCCATTAATTTGACATTGTCTGCATCGGCGGGTATACTCCTTAACATCGCTATTCATCCACGGCCGGTAATACCCCTGCATTCTCACTTTTAAAGCTAGTGCCCTTTATCTGTTGTGATTTCCACAATCTCCTTCAGCAATTCTTTTCCTTCTTCTCTTGTTACACATCTTAGGAGTGGTCCCGAAAATGATCTCCGATATAATATCCCCTCTATGAGTTCATAATTCTCCGACCTGCCAATCACTTGGTGTGCCAATGTCTTATTTGATGGGGTGGTAAGACGATCAAGATAATACCTTATTGGCGTTCGCCAATCTGTCTCTGCCGAGTCTTCTATCTCCATCACCAACACTTCTCTTTGTTCTCGCTCATCTACTGAGGACTGCTGCACTCGCTCGATTGCTATAGACGTAATTTCTGGGTCCGTCATCATTGATGAGATAAACGCCAGTGCATTGGCGTGCCTGTTATCTTTCCTACAGATATGTCTAAACTTGATACCAGGAATCTGCTAGCTGTACTCCCTAGCAAGTTTTAGATATTTTTGTAAGGAAGGATCGACTGTTTGATACCGTCCTGAGATTTGTCGAATCACTAGCTGTGAATCGCTGGTCAGTCGAACATCGCTAATGCCCATCTCTATGAGTAACCGCATGGCATGTATCACCCCCTCATATTCTGCTTCATTGTTTGTCGCCGGGAATTCCAATCTTAGCGAATGGACTATCCTTGCCCCTTTCGGCGAAGTGAATACGATACCAATTCCTTTGTCCTCTTTGTTCGCAGATCCATCAACATATACTCCCATCCGTCCGGACTTCTTTGCAATAGGTCTGGCACGCCACTGTCAGCATCATCCTGCATAAATGGTGTGTCGAACTGCTCAATATGAGTATTCCATTTGGCGATTTTTCCTACTCGCTGAGAGCTGTGCAAGATGGACTCAATTGGTGTTTTGGTCAGGACAGTAATAGGATGAGCATGGAAGTATGGGCGAAGTCGCTGAGATGCAAAAACCAGTGCTAGGATTAACTGCTCGAGTTTGGTATAATTCTTCTCGATCGGCTCCTTGTAGAGTCCTGCTAATGTAATATATTGGTGTTTCACCACCTTTCGTTCTCACCAACACTGCGCTAATGGCTCCTGGAATTGCGACGAGATAAACTCTTAACTCTTCACCAGGTTCCGGTGGCGAGATAGCTTTTAATGCCTTGAAATGAAGCCTCGTGATTGTCCATCCATGCGAATTTTTCTCCTTTCTTCAACATGTTAAAGAAAAGTTTGCACTTGTCAGAGAATCTTGAGATAAATCTGTTAAGCGAAGCTAGAGTTCCGTTGAGACGCTGGATATCTTTTACTCTCGCCGGAGAAGGCATATCCATGATAGCTTGTATTTTCGCCTGATCTGCTTCCACCCCATTTTTTGTGACAACATACCCCAGAAGTTTTCCTGAGGTAACGCCGAAAACACATTTGGCCGGGTTTATCTTCAACTTGGTAAGTCGCATGTGATCGAATATTTCCTTCAAGTCTCGTACATGGGTCTGCTTTTTCTTGCTTTTTACCAACATATCGTCGTAAACTTCTATGGTTCGCCCAATCCATTTCTCAAACATTTTCTGTGCCATCTCTTGATAGGTTGCCCCGACGTTCTTTTATCAGAAAGGCATCCTCGTATAACAAAATAAGCCCTTAGTAGAGAAAAAAAGCCGTGTGCCGCTGATCCTCCGCCGCCAAAGGTATCTGGTTATATCCTGAATAACCATCCATGAAGAATAAAAGTTCGTGACCAGAAGTGGCGTTCACAGTCTGATCAATGCTTGGCAGGGGGAAACTATTCTTAGGACACGCCCTATTAAGGTCACAGAAATCAATGCAAATCCTTACACCCTTGTTCTTCTTAGGTACCACCACCATGTTTTCTATACATTCAGGATATTGTACTGGTCTAATGATACCAGATGCTTTCATTTTGTCAATTTCAGCCTCAACCACTTCTTTGTACGCTGGAGCTAACTTGCGTATTCGCTGTTTGAATGGTCTGACCTTTGGGTCAATGTCCAATTTATGACATGCTATTTCTGGATCAATTCCTGGCATCTCGTCCATCTTCCAAGCGAAGACATCCACATATTACCTTAATAGAGCTTCCAATTGTGCTGACTCTTCTCCCGTTAATAGTGTACCAACCTTTACCATCTTCTGATTTCCCTCTTCGCCGATGTTCACTTCTCTTGTGGGCTCTATTGCTATAAAATGCAATTCTGGTTCTCCCATCGGCGAGGGTTCCTTTAATTGCTATAAGGGCACTGCAGTCGCTTTCCCTGAAGTTTCTACTTCCGCCGAATGAACATACTGTAAGGGGTTGGCGATAAATTTTTTGATTTCTTGGTCCTTGACAATTTCTTTTTCTTGCCTCTTCTTTGCATTCAGCCTCGCCTTCCTATTTTCGCGCATCTCCACATCAGCGATATTGCAAGCTTTGGCTTCGCCGGGATCTCCCACGAATTCGGCGATTCCTTTAGGTGTTGGGAACCTTAGGCACTGATGATAGGTAGACGGAACTCCTTTCAGGCTATGCAACCAAGGTCTCCCCATAATGGCGGCATACGGCGAGTCCACGTCCACGACACAGAAAGTGGTGTCCAGCGTTAACTCCTTACATGTAACTACTTTCAGAGTGACCTCGCCTTTAGGCTTAGATGCGATCCCGTTGAATCCATAAATGTTATATTTCGACCGCACTAGCGAAGTTACCATCGAATCTTTAGACTGCATAGCCTGATATGCAGAATTGAAAAGAATGTCTGTTAGGACATTGTCCGGTCAAACCCACTAGCGTTGGTATGTCAAGCTAGTTGTCAGTTTTAGGTGTCAAAACTCAATTCTTGATTTAGCCTACTAGAGTTTAGATTTCGGAATTGGGATATAGACAAAGTAGTAGAGACCTTGAGGGGTAAAGTGTGAAGTGTGATGATGTAATAAAAGATTGTAATGGAATTCGAGAGGTCAAGATCGAACAAGACTCGCCTAAACCAAGAAATGGCCGTTCGAGTATTGCTTCAGTTACAAGAAGAGGATATAAGGTTGGTTTAGGGAGGGAAGCAGAGAAAGATGAGATCAGAGAATTGCTATAATTTATGTGATGTTGATGATTAAATTGCTAAATAAGAATGGATATTCAGTTCTCACTAGATATTGAATGATGAATGAGAAGAGTTAATCAATTATCGATAAGATAGATTGATTATTCTTGCACTGAATTAAACTGTTGAACTTGTTTGTTCGTGTTGTTATTTCCAAACTGGTCGAGTGACCTATTTATAGCAATAGAATTCCAACTGATCTCGTAAGAAGTGGAAGAAGTGGAAGAGTGGGAGTGAGGAATGAGTGGGGTCAGTTGTTAAGAGTCTTGCGCCTAATAATAGGGAAGACTAACAACCCACTACCTTATCCCATCTTTCCATCAACGTTCACACGACTTAGCTTCTTTCCCGTTGAGTGATTGAGCCGTTGCAATCACACGTGTCGTAGACCGCCAAACCAAAACCCTAAAGAATATCCCCCCATGTAACTTACTTGATTCTCGTAAGATTTGTTAAATATTTGTTAAGTCAAAGATGACTAGGTGCAAGTCGTACCAATTACTGGTAAACTCAGGACTTTGCGATAAGATAGATATTTAAGCGATAAGCTTGAATATCTCTTTGAGATTTGGTCTAAGGATTGAGCCGGGCAATCGCCATTTAAACCAATGAGATAAATCTAAGGGTTGAGCTAGCAACCGCCATTTAGATAGGATAAGATAAGTTTAAGGATTGAACTATGCAATCGTCATTTAGACCGAGAGGATTTCAGCAACTCTCTGTGGCAATAGTCAAATAAATACGACTTTCGATTTGCCATAAATATGAGAAATTGGCTTGTGGCGTGTAATGCACCAATTCTCTGAGTAATGAAGACATATGAATGTCTAAAATAATAAAAAGGCATAGCCATGAGCCATGATTAAAAATTATAGCACTGATTATAGAAGCAAGTCCATAATCAGGAAAAACAGATGAATGATGCTATCACAGCGTAGCCATCATCAAGAATGCATAAGCATTGCCAATACAAGACCTAAAGATAGGCCACAATAATTATAATAAGCCATGTTGCATGGCATAATAATCTTATTAAGAAGTTAGGCATAGGGCGCAAAAGATAAGCCATAACATTTATGTTATTTTCGGATTTCTGAACAGTTTGCATGTTATCCATTCATAAAATCGCCCAGGCCAGCCTATATTCGATAAAATTCCGAATTTTTAGTATGTTGTAGAGAACTCACAGAGGAAAAATTTTCGTGAAGGAAGCACCTCCTAATTGTTCACGGATTGGGCTGTAAAAATCGTGCATTGAAGAAATACGTGAGCTACCAGATTTCCGAGCTCGATTAGGAAACTAGAGTATTATGGACTAAATAAAATCCATAATCCTCTAGGATTTGGATCAGTGGGACCCATAAATAGAGGGGAGGCTAGAGAAAGATATACTCTAGCTCCAAGGGGGCAATGATGGCCGTGAGAGAGAAGAAGGCCATGGACCTCCATGAGTACAAGCAAGGGAAAACCGTAAGGCCTCCAATGTTTGGCCAAGGCACGACTTTGGGCCTCCAAGATTTGGCCAAGGCATAGCCGTGGAGCTCCAAAGTTAGGCCAAAGAAATAGCGTGGGTACCCATAATCAGGCCAAGGAGGTGGCGTGGGCACCCAAGTGCCAAGGCAAGCTAATGACATGGATATCCAAAACTAGGGCAAGCTAATGGCATGGATATCCAAAGCTAAGGCAGGGATTGGCCGTGGGCCTCCAAGCATGGAGGGAGGGGACGGCATGCGTATTGGATAAGGGAATTACCATGGGATAAAGATTAGGCTTGAGGATGGCGTGAGATAAGGATAAGGCAAGGAAGATGGCGTGGACGCCCAAGATCAAGCCAAGGCGTGGCCGTGAACGTCCAAAGCTAAGAGAGGAGTGGCCGTGGGCCTCCAAGGGTTAGGCGAGGCAAGTGGATACCCAAAGTTAGGCCAAGCTAATGGCCTGGGCATCCAAAGATAGGCCAAGCTAATGGCGTGGATACCCAAAGCTAGGCCAAGATAATGGCATGGGCATCCAAAACTAGGCCAAGGCATGGCCGTGGATACCCAAAGCTTGACCAATGCAATGGCGTGGGCATCCAAACTTGGCCAAGGAGATGGCCGTGGACACCCACAATCAAGCCAAGGGATGGTCGTGTATATCCAAGTGTTTGTGGCGTGAATTGCCTAGGGTTTGGCTCGAGCATGAGCTAGGCTAATGCGCATGCGTAAGTATTTTACGTATAGGCTAGGGATATAGACCATGCTACTAGGCTAGGGTCGTGAGATATCAAAATACAGCTAATGGTAATTAAATATCTTATCCCTACTGTAAAATAAATTCATACCTTATCTCGAGTTATTCCAGGGTGCCAGAAATTGATGCGAAATTACTCCTGTGACCTCCTCGCCAAAAACCACCATCAACATTAAGTCCCCTGCACAACATGGAACTGTGATTGTTCCAGGGTGAGCACAAGTTGATGGTCCAACTACATCCACATTGAAGCCTTATCCACGAACATGGAGTCCAAACAGGGCCTAAAGACGAACCCCACTCAAGCAACATCCAGAGAGTCCTGATCAAACCAAAACTCTCCCAAAACCGTGCGTGACAAATTTCTGGGATAAACACCAGTTAATAACTTTAAGGGGAAGAATCTAATCTCCACACTCGTCAGTCCACTTGTAGATGCATCTGAGTCAACTCCTCTTATATAGGCAACAGTTACTTCTTGAGTTTGAATTCTCAAAACCCTAGAATTCAAAATTACTCCGCGCCTATAAATATATGCACCCAGCCACGCCTTGGATCATACTTTCTCTGTATATCTTCTGATTTTTCTCATATCATGTCGAGCAACAGTAGTAGTGATATTCCTTTGAGCCAATTTATCAAGCGCAAGGCTTGGATTCCCAGCTCTGTAAGTAATTCTTCACTTGTGCTTCCTCATATTTTAGAAATTTATTAATCATGAGTTAACTGTAGAATGAAGAGGAAGGAGATAGCAGTACCAGTAATCCGCGAAGCAAGATGCCAAGGACGAGCAACTCTTCAGCGGTAAATCTCCTTCTTTATCCATCTTATTTATTAGACACGAAAATATCTTCTTACTCTTTATTCTTTGCAGATTCGTAAAAAGAGTGTTCACGCTCCCCCAAGGAAGATGACTGAGACTCCCCACTCTCCTACTTACAGTCCTGCTTCGGTGGTAGACCTTGAAGATCACGTCCCTCCCGGAAATAGCATTAGGGGGGGTTTTCTTTTTGATCCTGAGATGCGATCCCTATCCCAAGAATACAAATCTGTTGGTGGCTTCTTAGTTCGGAAGAAATATGTTTCCCTGTATACGAAAATATGGAGGAAGTACGGCCACATAGCTAGTACCCAACTTGGGTAAGGACTGCTCAACAGTCTTGGTGTCCATGATCGCGTTGTTGATGCCGATGATAGCAGAAATGGAACAAGGATCATTGCACAAGGTTACCTTGTCCGTCATTATGAAATGGGAGCGTTTACTTTCCTCAGCCGAAAATGTTAAGTTCAGGGTTGGATGGCTTCGGGCGCGACTTGAAAGGATAAAAATGGACCAGTTGTCTTTTCTAGCAGATGGCCCTGATCCTGAGATCATCGATGAAGATGAAAAAGCCACTGATGAGGAAA